>JAITYZ010003322.1:0-19979 GCA_027744595.1 Paronellides praefectus | reverse complement strand
TGTAAAACGAGGCAAATAATAATTGAATTAATCAACTGTAAAAGAAAAACATAATTTTCTGCATTGAATTTAAGCTTTAAGTAAAAAAAACAAAATTGACATGTGTCAAGCGTCAACTTGCACAAAGGCATTTTATTTTTTTAAATAATTCTTATCTCGACTACTCCTCCACAAATTTTGTATATAACATATAAAAATAAAACATTATAATAACAATATTTTGTTGCATTCTTTTATGCTACACAATGGACTAAATGTCGCGGGTATTGGGTCCTGAAGCCATGAGCTTATTATTACGATAGTTTACCTTTCTTCATTCATTTTTTCTTATATTTTTTTATTCAACAATGCCAGAATAGAGGACAAAAAATAGAGATTTCTTTATAAAAAAGAATTTGAAATACCGGAACACACGGAGCCACCCACTACTGAACTCCCGACAGAGTTTATATACGCTTGCCACATGCATGTCATAATCTGACGGGAGAACAGAAGGAAACAATGAAGGCTTATTATTTGGAACTAGACAAGCAAACTTGATGTAACGCGTGACATTTTTATTCATTCTCAAAAGGTTGTGTTAAAAACCTCAACTTTACTAATAAATTTCAAGTTTTAAATTTTGGAGTCTTCAAGTTTAATGGAAATATTTTGGTATTTGGCTTTTTAGCAATTAAAAATTGTCCTTGGTTTTGCTGACTCAGCATAATGTATTTTTATATAATTTTTTATGGGAGTATTTTATAACCGACGACATGTGACAGAAAAAACTCTGAAAGTTTCATTTTCGTCCTCTGTAAACCTTAAACTCTCTCTGGATAAGAAGATACCGTAACAAAATAAACATGAAATGTGTGTCATGTAATCCTATTTTTACTTTTTTTGTCCATGTAAAACCGTGTACGTATATAAAATATAAAGCATAAATAAATAAATACAAAGTTTTCATGTTCTTTTGTATCTTTCAAAAGTAGCTTACTTTTACTGACATGCATACGTATACATTATAATGTAACAGTTTTATTGCTTGTGTGTATATGTCACACAATAAAAATCTTGTTAGAAAAGCAAACGACACAAATAATATAAAACGCTTTTCATCAACAACAATTTTTATTGTCAATTGTCATTACAACTCCCTTCATTGTGCATATCCTCAGGCCACATAATATATAAGAAATGAGATTACATTACATACGAGACATTTATCTCTATATACAATGCTGAAAAAATTATAAATACACATTTTCTACAAAAAATGTCTCAGCTATTTGTATTTTCATGTGGTCAAAAACACAAGAACAAGAATGAACAGTTGTAATTTTTTTTTGACTGTTTATCTCATTAAAAAGGTAATTTAAATTGTATCAAAAAATGTAAGATTATAGGAAGTACCGTAATAAACAAGTAGTATAACGGAACATGTAAAAATAATACTCATATTTACCCATCTATCCCCAAAAATCGAAAAAATAAAACACGTCAAAAAATTTACCGTTTTCCCTCAATCCATTTTTAAGTGAGCGAAGAAGGGATTCCGATTTTTAAGATTTTCCTCAGATGAACGTGCCTGTAAGCAAATACAGCTGCTAATATACTACTTCTCTGTCGCTGTGCTGGACTTTCAAACGTTTAATTTTCATATAGAAAATGTAAACTCTTATTTGGGATGGGTTTTTGGCTTTTGTTGAATAAACAGGACAAGGATCACTCTCAGGGGAAATAAAAATAAAAATGGTCACTTTTTTCTGTCCTTTTGTGAAATGTTGTATATATATTTGGGCTATTTTAAGCAGTTTTAGAGCTTAAAATATAGAGAGGAGAATATGGACATTCCATACT
Source organism: Paronellides praefectus (assembly GCA_027744595.1). NCBI lineage: Eukaryota > Metazoa > Arthropoda > Collembola > Entomobryomorpha > Paronellidae > Paronellides > Paronellides praefectus. Next base: position 18,137 of record JAITYZ010003322.1, on the reverse strand, counting down.
ACTGTACCAAAACCTTTTATTATTATTATTGCAGTAAAAATGAAATACAAGTGACCAAGAAGAAAAACAAAGAACTTATCCTCTTTTTTTCTCTTTCATTGTTCGTCGGTGGTCACTTGTGCGGACGAGAGTTTGGCATATTTGTTGAAAAAGAGAAAAGCTGGAGAAGGAACAAATCTGACTGATCTTATTTTTCTTCGCACAGATAACATTACATCACATGCATGTAGACATAATTCATAAAGTACGAAAAAAATTAACAAAAATTATACAAAATATTAAGATGACGTTTTACCATTATTTTTTTTGACTGCAGTACATTTTTAAGATTTATTTTATCATCCAAACGCCACAAAGTACGTACGTAGTAGACGTATTAAGATCAGATTCCCAATATTTTCATTCACCTGCAAAATGATGCATTTCTAAAAATTTGAATTTCTATAGTAATTTTAAGTACATATATGAAGAAGATGCACGTTTTATGTTGAGGTAACGGTATTATTTTCCATCTTGGTTGAGGTTACAAAGAAAAGAGGAAGGAAGAAAAAAGGTTGAAAAAATTTTATTTCCTTAAAAGAGACACCTTAAAAGAGGTTTAGTTATGATGGATGGATGGAAGTGAGAAAAGTGATGTTTGTTGCTGATGATGATGGGACAAATTTTTAGAGGAAGAAGAATAAATGGTTTTGGATATAGTATTTTACTCTCACGTTCTTGCGCATTGTTTGTTTTGCCAGACTACCTAAAATAGAAATAGAATGAGACTGCAGATCCCTCTCACCTGTAGATACAAAAAGTAGCGTTATTGTAATAAAAAGAATGAAAAGGCACCTTCTCTCAAATGATATGCTCAAATGAGTGTAAACAGTGTAAAACGAGAAAAAAATATAACAAGTTAACCACTGACCACGATCAAGGTGTCGTCTTCTCATGTCTCCACTCATAACTGTACACTTGATTAACGGTACCTCAGGTAAATAAAATGCATCAATATACGACATCCATTTTATAAATCTCTTGGGTATCTCCTGCCAGGTGATCTAATCACAAGGCGGTGCCGAAGAAAGGGTTATGCCATTCATTACATTGTTATAAAACCTGAAAAATAAGAAACCATAAGGAACTGAAACTGTTAATAAGAAGATACATTGCATATTATAACATGGGCTGGCTGCATACGATAAAATGGTTAAAATGAACAAACAAACTTCCGACAGTGGCTGTAGGATTTTGATTTTGCATTGTGTGAGTACCTGTTTTATGGATACCTTCCCATACAAGATCATGTACCACATCAAAAATATTTTTATCAAAATTAGAACAAAATCAGCTTTGGGTATTTTTAGGCTTACAGGTTGACAATGGTGTCAGATTTCTCAGCAGTAAAAATTGACTTCATCATTTCGAACGGCAAATAATGTTGAGCAGGAGGAGGACCAAAAAGCTTACTGTATACATAAATTGGATAGAAGTATAATAATTACGCATTTACCTCATGTAACAGAAGTTGTAAGTGCTTAAAATGTTAAAACGTATCTGGGAAACATGTACTAAAAATGTCTATAAAAATATGATAAAAAACCCATGCGCATTACCTGCGCCACGCATAAAAAACACACCAATACCTTTGCGTTTTATTTGTTAAATGCTATTTTTAGAAGGAACCATCCCTTCAATTCAATGAGAGAGGGTACGGTACGTTGCATTGAATGATAGGAACAATAGATGAAATAAAAGCGAGGATTTTTATAGGGTACATGAAGGAATTAGTCCCACGAGAGGGGAAGATCCAATTACTATACGTGAATAGAAAATGAGTATAAAAAACTGGTCTTGTGTGCGTGTGAGTGAGAGAGTAAAAAACGAGTAAAAAATGCAGAGATGTTATTACACATGCTGCATGAGAGGGGTGAGAGATCTATTTTTTTAACACTTTAACATTGGATCGAGAGGCTTTGGTAGTAGTCGTGTGCTTGAGTATGACGTATTGAATGAATGAACGTGGTTTCGCTCAGAGACGTACATTAAGCGTGTGCCATGTTGTTTTTTATTGGCTTCTCCTTTTCAAAGCAGCGTTTTTTACTACGAAGAAGGCTGCCTTCTCTTTAGCCAATGGTGAGACAGGGGGAGAGGCAGCCAGTTTTTTATAAGCCTTATTTTTAAAAAATCAACTACACCCCTTTAATAGGATATTATGATGAGCATAAATTCTAATTAACGCTGCGCTGACTTTGTTACTTGACCAAATCATTAATTTGTAGTATATACATGCAGATTGTATTGGTTAACCAAGAAATATAAAAGATTTTATTATCGTTGAAATTATACATGTAAATTTAATAAAAATTGTTAAATTGATAAATTGTAAAGTTAAATCTTTAAAAAGAAGAAGAAAAGTGTGGGATTGATTTCTTGCAACAATTCTCAGGATAAAATAGAAATGCTAATAGTAATTTTACGTATATGTTTTTCTAAATACGTGTTATTTTATTGTACTGTTGTCATAATCATAATAGTACGGTACCCACTTCATTAGGTAGATCCTTTTGTTTTGTGACGTCAAATTTTCATGTAACTATTTCCATTTTCTTCATTACATAAATGAACTGGTAATTTTGATTGACACTATTGCGGTTACATTGTTATAGCATATAGTATAATTTGTATGGTAGAATACAATCAACTTCATATTTGAGTAAGGAAGAAGACAAAGTTGACATGACATGAGTTGAAGTGTGGTTCGGCGTTGGTGGTGTGGGAGAGGCATGTAAAAGGCATTGTATTTTGGATTCTTCAATATCATAAGGGAAAAGTGGTGGTAACAAAAAAAATCAAGTCGACATTTTTACATGATTGTTTCAAAGAAAACGCAAGAAATAGGAAATGAAATTCACCACAAGTTGATTTTCACACACTCATTCAGCTTTCATGCGTTTCTACATTTTGGATTTGTTTTTTCCAGTTAGATGATGATAGGGTGTACTCATTATGATCCATGAAATCAATGCATAGAGTAATGGCTATTATGATTTTTACATACCACATCTGTTTGTTTCGAACAGTTGGTGAAAATGAGCACTTCATAAAACTCTAATTACAAATATTACCCTGTATCATCATTCTAATAATATCATATTATTCAATGGTTTTAAGATGGCCATTATAATTGCGCCGGAGAGGATGATAATATGATGACCCTAAATTATGTAATATCTCTTTACATCCTGTGTATCCCACAAAATAAAAACCTACAATTTTGATGGGGATTTTTACGATTCACTTGTCTTTTAGCCTCCTATCGTTTTCATGCATTCAAATTTAAATATGCCTATCAACTTAATACCCACTTGTACAAAATATTACATTTTTATGATTGTTTTCATCATAGACTCTATAGATTCTAGATCATTATCATATGGCGTGAAACTATCATTGCGGATTTACTCAACCTTGAAAAATATAAGTATGTATATTATACAGAAAAAGCGTACACTTAATTCAAGCAGCAAAGTTAAGGAAAGAGGAGGCCCATTTTCCACACTCCTCTTCATACTTATTCTACACTTCATCTAACTCCATTGTTCTTCTGCTTACATTTACTAGAATATTTTACTTTCATGTAGGTATGTATACACATCATTTTATCATACATATAATCCGTGTAATACCGCACGCATTTAAATGACAATACGATGTACAATTGCAATTTATAATTTTATAATGATGGTTGTAATTTGTAATGCAATGCGTGTAAAAGAAGTCAGTATGGTTAAATGATCGGCTAAGCTGAGATGAGGTGAAAATAAGCTTTTATACGATGTACAATTGCAATTTATAATTTTATAATGATGGTTGTAATTTGTAATGCAATGCGTGTAAAAGAAGTCAGTATGGTTAAATGATCGGCTAAGCTGAGATGAGGTGTAAATAAGCTTTAATCTATACCAACTTTAGTTGAATATGAAATTAACAATATAATAAAAATAACGCAAATCTCAAAGCAACAAGGAGCCAATAAAAAACGAAAATAAAAATAAATTTGAAACGCCGACCTGTGCTAATGTCCTTCCTCACTCTAACAAAAACAAGCAATTATTGGAATTTCCACCCCCGCACTATGCATTTCATATAATATACTACATTATATCCAGAAGAGATCTTCATTATTACAAAACTACTCAAGGTTAGTTTCATTCATTCCTATGACTCACACACACAATCGAGATTGGTTGAGAATTAAATAAGAAGCTTTTTAAGTTCTGTCTCTGGCTTTTATATAAATAGCCTCATAAACCATTACATAGATATATATCGATTTCACATCCATCCAAAAATAATCCATCTTGGTTTCCTTTCCAATTCTACTACCACCGCCACGAGAGAGTCACAATTTTTACAAAGATGAAGACGGAGAGCTCGTGCCAGTAATCAACGAAAATAGAGAGAAAAGGACAAAAAACATACCACCACTCAAAATCTTGTTTTATTTTTCAAAAGCTCGCAGTGCTGAACAGAACCTAGCCCAACAAATTACAACACAAGCCAAAATGCTCTTCTCTCTCGTGATGTCATGTCGTTTTTCCTCCTCTCACATAAAAAAAGAAGAGGGAGATCAGAAAAAAAGATAAGAAGAAGGAAGGAAGAAAAAACAAGGAAATATCATATTCTCTCCTCCATCCATCCAATCCAAACCAGAGTATCTTTTTTCCACATTCGTAATGAGAAAAAAAATCCACATATTTTTTTCTTTTATTCCCCTTCCAAACTTTTTACCATAATACCATACGACACATCGCACGTTCTCTTTCTCTTCCTTGTTTTTCTTCTTTCACATTTCTAAAAACGTTATATTACTTCAGTATAACAACACACCACACACACATGAGATGAGATGAGCACAGAGTAACGAGGAAGCCTAAAATAATAATAAAAATAAAAACAGTTTTTCCCCCTTCTTGTTTTTAGCAGCAGAGTAGAGAGTAGAGTGTGTGGTGGGAGAAGCAAGTACTATAAAAATAATAAAAAGGGAAAAGGAGCCACCAAAAATATTTTTTATACCGACAAAAAAATGAGTAAAAAATGGGGGAAAGGCTTATATTATGATCGTTATAATGACGAAAAAAAGAGGAGAGGAGAAAAGGGATCCCCTCTTTTATTTTTGCTGAGCTTCTGTGTAAAATGCGTAGTTGTGTCCTGTGCTGCTAACTAAAACGGATCACGGCCTTTTATTCCCATTTGGCCATTCACTTCACTCTACACAGTCAGCTAGGATGATGATGATGATGATGATGATTAGGATGGCGATGATTATAATAATATAGTTATAAGTTATATGTGTGCTTGATATATTATGGTATAGCTATATAAAATGATGTATAATAATAATGTGTACAGGGCTTCATTTTTTTTTGTGTGTGTTGTGCAGTTGACAGAAGTGGCCAGGGTCAGGGTGTGGTGTAACATGGAACGCGTGCATGCATACACTTATCCCGATTATTGTTATTATTGCAGGGTTTTTACAATATCATCAGTGCACTATGGAAGAGTAGAAACAGACCCAGTTGCCTTGTTGAAATGGACGATGATGATGAGGAGGAAATAGAAGAAGAGAAAATGTGTTGTGTTTTTATCCAGCTTAAATAGGCATGTTATGCAATGTACTTTTTTGTATGTTTGCTTCTTTTTATGGTATTTACATGTTTGTTTAGAGAAAAAATTATTATATGCTTCTCTACTATCTAATATAATGTCCTCCTACGCACATAAGCAAACAAGCAGACACGGTGGTGGTGGTGATGGTAGGTAGCTGTGTTTGTTATCTATACGCTCTGTAGTGAGTGGACATGGATATGAAACACCCGCACCCTTCCTTCATTTCATCATCGTCACGCTAAAGTCTAAAAACTATTTTCAGTTTTTGTTTTGAATCTCTCTTTTCAAATTATGCAATGCATATGTGTGCGTGTGTTTTATTTGTAAAAAATAACGGGTGAGTTCATTGATATTTGAAAAGATATCCTTGTTTGCAGTTGAAATGGATATAAACAAGCAGAGTTGAAATGAGAGAAGAGAAAGGAGATGGGATAATGTTGGAAAAGATTGGAGTATGCTGTGTACATCTATCTTGGGCCTTTGTTCATGGGTTACTTTTCAGGGTGGAAAAAGGAAGAAAATAATAGGAGTTATTGTTGTTGTGTGGGAGTGGAGTAGGTCGACTGGGAATTCGGGTAATTTTGGGAGAAGGAAAAAACAGGAGGAGGCGAGATGGCTTGAGATGTGATGATGTTGCACTAGGAAGAAAAACAGAGATGCAGTTCCTTCCTTCCTGTCTTCCGTATTCCGTAGTACAACGCATTGCATTGCAGACAAAGTTTATGTATGGTATAGTCATAGTAATTTTTTACTTGTTTTTGTCGGAATGTGTGGCATCATGTCAGCAACAGCGAAAATGTTGCTTTGCTACTACTGCTGCTGCTGGAAAAGTAGACATGTAAGAATGCTATTGAATGACTGGTTACCGATAACGCTAATTATTACTCGGTCATAAATAGTTCAAGCCAAGACGTTCATGCGTGAGATGTTTAATAGATATTTATATATATTCTTGTGCATGAAGCCATTGCGAGGTTGGGGAAGGTCTGGTTTAGATGGAAAATGGAATATTCTTTTGTGGGTACATGCTGTGCATTCCATTCAAGTAACCATAATCAATGGTCATTTATAATGTACCTCATAATAATTTTACAAAATTAATTAATACTACCAGGAATTCAGAACTTATTGGTATTGCCAAATTTATTCAAACGGTTAAACAATATCGATACATTAATTCAACATGTTTTGGAAAACAACTTTCATAACACGATTAAAAATCACGTCTATTGAATCGAATTAAAATTGCATAGGTATTATGACATCATTTTGTGCATACTGCGTGCGAACAAAACATCCATACAAGTTTTTATAGTTTTTTAATGAAGAAAAAATTAATGGAAAAGGTAATACCAAGTAAAAACTAAAAACTGAGAAAACCGATTATCTCACTGACAAGACAATGAGATAATCATTTTCTAACATGGTACACAATTTCCTGACAAACTTCCTTTTTAAAGCCTATAGTTGCACACACAAAAATATTATAGCACCCATAATGATGCGATAGGATTAAGTACAAAATGAATGAATCATCTTGTTTTTTCCGTTTTACGCAAATGAGCGTGTGTGATGTGATTTTCCTCTCGCTTATCTACTTTTTTGTACTCATCCCATTTATCCTGTTTTTTACTTGGCTGTGGCTGTGATGATGATGAATAGGAAATGTCGCCTTTTTTACTGATACATACTAGTTTACTTGGATTTTACACTATCTAATCTTGTTATTTCCTTTCTTTCTTACTCAGCGATACAGTTTGCATAGGTACCTATGCTATGCATGTATCTAAGTACTGCTTATAATCCTTTTTTCCTAATGGTACCCACTTCCTCAGTTAGCACGCGATCCAATTATCATTATATTGTTTACCTGTTTTCCAATGTATTTAAAATGGACTTGAAAGGTAAAAACTAGTAATATGAGGCTAATTACAAATGATAATTGCATTATCGCAGCGATCGCAACAGCAGCAATAGTGTCACGTTACCCCGATTTTCTCAGAAACACGTCTACATAACTTCTACTGGGTGTCCATTGGATGATTTTGATCTGGCATTTGGATAGATAACTAAAAATGCTGCTGGCTGTTTATCTCAGAGTTTTAAAGTTTGCCAATAGTATATGATTTTTTTATGACAGTGGAATGTCCGTATTTTTTGCAAAATATTCCCACTTACAAAGAAGTGAAGAATCCCTATCTATTGATGGTAAACATTGATTGTCCTGACCAGTGATAATATGAAATGAATGAACTTTTCAAACTATTCAAGACGTTCTCAATGAAATTTAAGAGAATCTTCAACTGAACAAGAAAAAAAATGAATGAATGAAAAGTCAATTTCTGCTGAGAATTTTTGTATTTTGCCTTTTTACAAACGATGAAAACTGGCAGCCTCCTCGTGTTTTTTAAACCTTTTCCCTGAAATAGCCAGTGTATTCGAAGATATTCAAGTAATTTAACACAATAGCTTTACAAAAACGGTAAAGATGAATCAATAGAGATCTCTCTCTCTCTCGCTTTCCACTAAACGAAACTCACAAGAAGGGTCAAGAAAAAGGAAGTCATTTATATTTCACGGGCTATTTTATGGGACATTTTGGTCAGTTTAAAAATGTTCTTGCACAAAAAAAATGTTCACAAAGTCTTTTTTCACTTTTTACAAAATGGAAACAAAAATAAAAAATACGTTTTGAAAAATCGAAAATCCATAAAGAAAATCTAATGTTTAAAATTTTTAAGTTTACAAAGTAAGGTTGTGTTGTTTGTTATTGTAGTGCAAAGCAAAAGAAGGGTAAAAGGTAGAAAAAATACAAACTTGGTAGAGATTTTTTTACGCATGACATGATATTATTATTATTAGGAAGATGCAATCGTGGTAAATGTCCATTCAAGCTGGTCACATTTTTGGTAGAAAAAATGTGATTTTTTTTCGGGGGAAATCAAGCTGGCTTGACTGGACACTTGGTTCATTGCACACACACACGTACGACATAGTGTAGAATACCAAAGTAGCAGCTGTACTCTGTAAAACACATTATTTTTACTATTTGAAAGGTCAAAAATGACCAGATGAACAACACAGGACAACAAATGATTTTTCAAAAGGAGTGAAAAAAAATCAAAAAAGGGCTTTTTCTCTCTCCACCACCATCACAACAACCAGCAGCAAAAAAATGCCCATTTATATTCTCTGGTCTTGAGAGTTTGAGCTGGACTTGAACAAAAAGTCAGAGAGCGAGACTTTTACAGCAAATTTAAAAGAAGAATGAGACCAAAGAGCAACTCATTATATGCGTATTTTTATACAAAGAATAATGGACAAAATGTATATGCGTTCAACGTTATTGTTACACGCATTAGTATAAAAAATGAAATGAATGAAGTAAAAAAAAGATCTTTAGAAAAGTTCGGACAGGGTGGTAAGTTTGCTGTTAAATGTAAAAAAAAATGTTTTCAAATGTCTTGGCTTTTTTAAAAGCTTCATTTATTATTGGCAAGATTAAAAAAATGTTATGGACACTTTTTCTGTTGAAATGTGTGTTTCAGTTCCGACAATTCGACAGAGCGTATAGCGTATTTACCCATTCAGTAAAAATATCATTGACCACTTCTTACCTTTTCCTTTGCCGTCGTCGGAAAGTCCTTCTTTTGGAAAATGAGAATTAATGATATATATTTTTTTTCAAGATGTTGCTGCTTGTGACGCGGTTGCTCGTGTACTACTGGACGCGCTTCAGTTTTTTACGGTAAATTTTAAAAATGACGACAGACTTTGAATACAGTACACCTCTTTCTTTTTTTCTTCTTTTTTTAAGCAAAGGGTATTCAGAAAAACTTGTATTCAAAAATAAAAACTTTCATATTTTTTACTGCTGCATGGTTAAATATTATATTTGTAAAAAAGTGTATTCTTCTGTTGCATCTCCGCCCACGCATAAAAATTTTCTGCGTTTGTGAATGTCCATTTCCTGGAAAAATTAATGACCAAAGCAGAACATAAAAACTTATACAGCTTTAGCATAAGCAATGGAGTGCCATCAAATGCGTAACATTTCAAATTCATAAAAATTTGGGTGGACAAAAACCCAACAAAAAATGGTTTTGTACAGATGAAAGCTTTTTGGTTAAAACTTTATGCGTAAATCCAACCGAAATTTAAAATAATTTTTACGATAATGGTCACACGCACCTACAAAATATAATATATACCTATTAATATATACATATATACATATTTATAAATGTAACCTTAACCTTGAAAATCGTTAAGCTGACATCCTTTTTCAAGTAAATATTTTTGTTCCTTTTGGCTACTTGGATTATCACTAATGTTCACTATTGAAGATAACATTGTGCGACAAAAAAGTGAATCCGTCCAAGATAAAAATTTAGCTTTCAAATTTGATTTGAAAGGAAGCTGCCATTCTTTATATTCAGCAATATAGTAAGTCAAATCGAAGATATGCAAATGATCTTAAATTAAAATGTATACGAAATACAATAGAGGAACAAATAAGCTTATAATACACACATCATCTTATCATGAAAACATTAGAAAATCACATTCTTGAGTTTCGGCCATGATTTTTTATTGTGGTAAATGATAAATTTTGAGTTTTTGTTCTTTTCTCTTGCAAAATCCTGTTTTCCGCTTACCTTCACACACTGACATCTATCTTGTAATTGTATGTACATCCGATAATATTGTATTTCTTCTTGACAAATCATTCTTACTATATCCTTTCAAAGACATACGAGCAAAAGATAAAATATGTCTATAGATTTTCTATTCCAGCAGCAGATTCAGTTAAAAATTATGACCAGAAAAAAATCCATGTCGAATCCAATGTGTCAATTGAATACGAACCTTTTTTTAGTTTTTTAGGTAAAAATATAAAGATGATCTTGAAAATCGATAAAACACTTGTAGTTTTTTAAAAACATTCCTTTTTCCACAAAATAAAATCTCTCAATTTTGGGGACATTTTAGCGTGTTAAATTGCACATCATATTTTTTTATTATCTTTCAGCTCATCTTTTTTCTTTCAGGTAGAGAGGGTCTGTCTCAAGGTAATAATCTGACATGATGAAATAATGCTCAGCTTACAAACCGCACCTGCGGTTGGTTTGTGTCGTGTCTGCGCAGTTGTTATGTTTGTAGGTGGTATGGGACATTGGATAATGGTTGTCGTTGGCCCGTCGTGTGCTCTAAATCAAAAATCAAGATTTGTGATATTTCATACATAAAGACTGCTTTAACATGAAAAACTTCTTCATTCTTTGGGATTTTTCATCTTGTGTTAAGTTTACAGGAAAAAAATGGGATGTTGTTAACCTTCACTTTTATTCGTTCAGGTAAAATTTATTGGAGTCCCAAGCCGAGATTCAAGAGATTGCCGGTGGTGGTAGTGGTGGACGCCCACACAATGTAAGCTAAGTAGGTATGAAGTCCATGTACTTGGTATTTTGGGCTACTACAAATCTGTATGGCTTACGTACTGGCTTAAAATAAGCTGAATCAAAAATACTTGTATATATTTTTAACTAACTCTTGGATAAAATGTAATTCATTATGATTTTACACTACAAACTAACTAGACAAATTAAACTCCAGTCATTCTCGCTTAAAAAAGGAGCGAAACTATGTTTTTCAGGAAAATAAAAACTGTTCAGGAGCAGCTGCACCTGGGTATCCACCACCACAACCACCGCTTCATCATCATCATCTCTCTAGATTAGTTTTTTTTCTTTGTCTTCTTATTGAGAGGTGGTGTTGTGGCTTGTGTCGTTTGTGTACACACTGTTAACTGTTACCCAATCTGAGATTATTGAACTTGAACTTTTGTCATCGTAATCATCATTGTCATCACATCAGCAAGCAGCAGCAGGGTTTCATACATGGCTTGTCTTTCTACATGTTTTTAAAAACAGTAAGGTTGACTTGAGTTGTTGAAAAAATTATTACGTTCCATATATTCACCATGTATGCATTACAGATCTTTATGAGAATTTTTATGAGTATGCCACACGCTCCACATCTAAGAAAAATATTATAGAAGAGAAGGCATGTGTCATTTAAGTAGAAAGAGAGTGAGAGAGGAACACATGCCGTGTGCTATTTGACAAACCATGACATTAGGAAAAAAATAAGTACAAGAAGCAGATGATGATGAGGAGGAGATGATCAGCAGGTCAACAAGATTTCTTGACAAGCAAATCAGGCAGAAGCTCTACAAGAACGTGCTACATATTACTACTTCACTTCCAGTAGTAAAGTAGGTAGGGGGAAGCCAAGACAAATCCGTAAAAAGACAGAGACGACATGACGTATTTATTTAGGTCGGGTCTTGACTTCATCGTTGTCGGTGCGGTGGATTTTTTTTAAAACGTGATATGATGACTTGCTTGGCTCATGCCAAAGTGTTCTTATAGAGTTGTGCCCTTTTTTCCGTATTAAAGCCATGTCGTCGTTTTATTATTTATTCAAAGAATTTTTCCCTTGCCTGGATATTTGATGAATATGAAGGGAAGTGGAAAGGAGAAGCTAATTTAAAATTTTCTGCTTATTGCCAAGAGAAAAGCAAAATTACTACTAAAGCCATGAGTGTCAGAACAAAGTGTGTTTTCTGCTACCTTTGCTGAGGCTGTCTGCATTCCTTTCCTTGTCTTTTTGCGCAACTTCTTGTTAAAATACATAATTTGAATGGCATGCGTGGAAAATGGAGACAAAAGTGGTTGCCTGAGCCCAGAGTCTCAAAAAATTTACTTAAAAGGTGATGGAAAGACGAAACAAAAGTAAGAAGGTATTTTGCAGGGCAGCAGCATCCACGTTGAATAATAATAATGTGTTGTGTGTGTGTGTACGTAATACTTTACGCAACCATCACACATTCTCTTTCTTCTTGGTACCATCAGTCAAATCATATCGTTTGCCGATAAGTTGCAATTTATGCAATCTCCTAAATCCAGAGATTCTTATGAAAATCACAAGACAAGCAGCGCCATAGCCATGCTACAGTTACATCATTTTTCTTATATAAAAAAATATCATCCAATGGTAACTTTTGGCCCAGTAGACGTTAAAAGCTTGTCATTTCATTTCTTTTTCATTATTTTAGCCACACAAAGCATCAATTTTCGTTTTTCTCCATTTATTAAAATGAGGTGATGTGAGGAGTGCATGTGTACGTACTTCCAGCAAAAGGTTAGTAGAGCTATGTATTTATATGGCTTGTATCTTCACAAAACGATTATAGTAATGGCTTTGCTTGATTAGGAATTTTTTTATTTCGACTTTTTTACATTTTGTTTTAAATCAACACAATCGTATTGGCTATTGATATGCAATCAAATTAGATACATGAAATGACCATTTTTTCTCTTGTCCTGTTTCATCGTGATTTTCAGGGTGGCGGCATACTGGCGACTGCGACTGGAGAAAAATGTACAGCCGATAATGATACCACTGAATAGAACGATGTATATTTTTTCAGAGGAAACTACCGATGATAAAAATGACATACATTTATTTTATTTTTATATTTTTGCAAAGGAAGGAACAAAACTGATAACAAAAATGAAAACGAAGTGGATAAAAGTCCGAGGGAGCTCGACTACATGGAGCCATTTTTATATAAGTATTCATGGTCAAGGTATGTCAAGTTGTTGATAATATCAAAATTACAGATTATAATAATTATCTACGTGTATTTTTATTTTGTTATTTTGCCTTATGCCTTGCCTCACACTGCTAACGTTTTTGGTTTTCCTTTTTATCAAGAAAATGAGTTCTTTGAGATTCAAATGAGGCTTTATGTATTTCACAAAAGAAAACACCAAAAAATATAATATAAAAAGAGATAATCTATATTTAAAAGAAAAGTATACGCATATGAATTAAACCCCAATAAGCTGAGTGAATAGTGATCATTATTATTATTGTGATTGAATTTTGATGGATACAAAGATATCTCATATTTCCTTTACAAAAGCTGTCCTTTTATTTTCGACTTCTTATGAAATGACTAACAAAATGTTGATAAATGTATAATTTTATATTCAGCAGTTTGAAATGCAGTAAACAGACCTGATTCCTGATTGGTGTATATTTTTTTGGCACTTTTCATGCTTGCATCCTCAAAGAAATCATTAATCTAATTACCTATGCAGGAATTTTGATGAAGTAGTGGCGAATTTTTTCACACTTTTAATCTTGCTTTCAAGCCCGTAAGCAGTGTGAATGTACAAAGATGTTCGTTATTCAGGGGATTTTTATTTGAATGGTACCCATTTCACAATTTCGCACTTACATATTCACCTCACACTATCAACCAATTTAACCAACATTCCTTTCAATTTTCGTTTCACACGCTTCTTATTATATTATTATCGTCCAAAAATGGCATTAAGATGAAGAAGGTAGGCTGTAGGTGAGCAGGGCATCAATACCAATAATACCCACATTTACATAATACGATGCCTCGATGACATGTGTAAATTTGTTAATCCAGCATTGATATCTCTCTGCTGGTCTGCGTCTGTCTGGGATCCGATTGTTACTCACAAGGCGATCAATAGAAGAAAAAGAAGTACAATAAATTCGTTCAACGAAATTTTCAAAAACATAACAGAATTTTCATATATTTTCGTGTTCCTTTTGGTAAGTTCTCTAAAGAAGCTTTGACATAAATAACCCAAGGCACGATTGTAGTCTTATTACAGAACACTTACATTATTCGTGCAAGCATATCATATCGTAGATGGTAGATACCATCGTAGTAAACTCCCGCATGTCTCTTAAGCAAATGAAGCTAAAAAGTTTATTTTAGGCAATATTGAATATAGAATAGCACATTTAAAGCTGAACAGAATAAAAGCAAGGAAGAGAAAGAAAAGAGCACAAAAAAAGCTGATTAATTTTTCATTTGCATAAATTCCATACTGAAATGGAATGCGGTGATGATAAGCCCTGCGAATGCTGTAATAACAAAATGTAAAAATAGGAATATGACTGTACCTTGCCTTGTTAAGAAATAAGGTGGCCACTTATTATTACAAACCTATTTAAGCACTCAACAAAAAATCCTACTAACCAATTAACTTTTAATGGTGAATATTTAACAAGGAGTTATTATTTAAGTTTGTCGGAAAAATGGGAAACGTACTTGCCCTTGACATTCCTTTTTTTGATAACTTTGTTTGCCTGCCGTATATGCGATACGTTATATTATGTGTATGTATCTATCTTACTTTTAGCTTCTTTCTCAATCTTGCTCGCTTCCTTTTAGTTTTTTTTCAGAATTTTTTTATCCGTTTTCTTGATAGCCAGATTGAACATTGCTCTGTACTACTATCCGTTTATATTGATGGTAATGATTTTGTTCCATAAAAAAAGAAATATGACTGTTGAAAGAAGAGGGGCAGTGTTCTTCTTCACTGCTTCTTCCTCCTCAACAACAAGAGTATTTAATCCCACTTCCAATCCAGATAGCTTGGTTTCCTTGCTCGGCTCATTCATGCACCAAAAATGCACATAATAAAATAATATATGAACTTTCAATGTAACTTTTTATGCTACGACTGCTTCATGTATTTTTACTTTTCTGGGGGAAAAATACTAGCCTGGGAATTATTATTACAATTGGAGGGGTAGTTACATAGCTTTGTCCTCATTTTATAGCTAAAGCATCGTCCTCCTCGTCGTCTTCATTTGGCAGCGAAAAAAACATATTATATATTTTGTATGTGTGGAAAGCAATAAAGGGAATAAATATAATATGGAAGAGTCATTGGGCTTAAACTGATCTTAAAAAGAGTATATGGAACAGGCCATTGCATTCTGTTGGAAATGACCAGTGTCGACGCAAAAGAGTACCCCTGAGTCAAATGATTTCCATGAGATCATGATGATGACGATTGCCAAGAAGATCAATGAGGAAAGAATATCGCTAGGTATATGTATATATCGTATGGGATGAGATTGCATTGGTCATTGGAGTATATAGTGTTCCCATATGTCATGTCATTAAAACGAGAAGAGGAACTTTTTTCCACTAAAATGAGCTGAAAAAAGCAGTGGCAGCATTGGCAGTGGTTGTAGATGGGGTTTGTATTAAAAAATAAATGTAGTATGGATCCTCGTCGTCGTCCGTGAAGTATAAAAATGGTGGTATGGGAGGTGGCGGTGGTTGTTATTGGTATAGTGGGGTTGGTGGAAACATTGAAATTATAAAAAAAGAAGCAAGCATGGTAGTGGTGGCGGCGGCGGTGGTGGAGTAAAATGAATGAGCTGTATTACTCACCGTGTAGAGGGAACCATGCCGGGGAGGAAGCCATAATGCCCGGATTGCGTGTATATGAAAAACTTTCACTGTCATCCGATCCGATTCGGTTGATGGAGTCCCGGTCCCCGGTTTTTACTATTACACGACGCTTTCCTTTCATATAAAAGTCCTTTTCCTTTTATATGTATCGCTTTCTTACTTGACATCAGAGAATATATTATAATATTTCTTACATTTATTTGTAAAACTCACCCTCCCGTCTTTTTATGTGAGGAATCAATACTGGAAATAAATCGTAAAAATCTAACATTTTTTCATGTCTTTTCATTTCGTGTTCATATCCTTTTTTACTACAAAATAGGAGCAGTACATTTGATTTGGATGCTCCGTTCTATTTCAGCTACCTCCTTTTCTTTATAGCTGCTCAAGTTTAATTGAACACAATACATATAATTTGTTAAAAGACTATATTGCAAGCACTTTGCCTACTCATATCATTAACTCATTCAAGTTTCAATATAAAATAGGGAACACCTCATGACTCATGATGATAATGATGACGAAAACTAAAAATGATGCTGAAATTGATGAAGATTGAAGATGCTGCTAAGTAGTGGAAAATGTAGACAACAGAAACGATATTTTACATAGTATAATATGAGCATACATATAATGCACAATGCAAGTAGTGAGTGGTGTTTGGGGAGTAATGAGATGAAACTGTTACACTGACTCTTTGGTTTATAAAAAGCCATCATTTTCATCTATCATCATTTTCTTTTGTTGAGTGATCATCATGATATGATGACTGCTTCTGATGCTGCTGGTCTGTGTCTGGTTGAAAGAGATGCAACAATAAAGAATATAAAATAAAAATAGAGTATAAAGTGGTGGCAGACGCTCCAGTCAACAAAAAAGGATGAGTTTGAAAAAAAACTACAACAATAGCATCTTCTCTCTCGTCTCACATAGCAAAGTAGAGTGTGCCCATGAATGAAATCTATAAAAATGGACAAAAAGAGATCATAGAAATGATACAATCGAGTTTGATATGTATTTAATCATTATGATTATTATAGGAATTATGATGATGATGATAATCATGATATGGAATATGATTTGATCGGATCATCCTACCACCACTTATTCATGTATTTATATTCAAGTAATCCAAGCTACATGGCCGCACATGTTCAATTTAAGCAGGATTTTAAGGATGACAAAAATATAGTTTTTGCAGTTTACCTCCCACGAAGTATAGACAATACTCAACGGAAATCTACTAAAATTATTCCACCTTCACATAACAGTAAAAATGCATGCATCATTTTTTGAACCTTAATAGATTTGCATATTAGCCTATTTCCTTTGAAAAGCAGGTTGAACTTAAAACAGCATATCATACAGCACATCTGTCTACAAAATGACAAAATTGCATTTTTCCTTATCACATTTTTATTTTGTTTGGGTACCCAAAAATATATTTTTTACAATGAAAACACTACCAAGTTGCATCCACCAAGTATTTTTCCATTTAGAAAAAAACATCATTAAAAAATGTCGTTGTTTGTATTGAAAATGGTACTTTTTCGTGTAACTTACAAAAGCTTTTCGGAAAAGAAGAATTATTACAATTAGAAGCAAAAGCTCATTGCTGGACTACTGGACAATGAGAAACTAACGAGACGGATAGCCATGAGTAGGATATTGACATACCTATAACTTATAGGCTATAAGCATGCTGGAATTGGAAACTTGACCGATATCTGTATTATTACAGGTTGTTGATAATAATTATTGCGGTAGTAAAATTTCTGTTAAATGGTCAAAGTCATTCACTGGTTCTAGTGTTCACTACTAATTACGTAATTAGCCAAACTTGCGCAATAATATCATTGAGTAAATGATAAACAGATTAAGGTTCAGCTGGATGCCATATAATTTTTCCTTTTAGGAAGGACAATCCGCCTAATTAATTTCAAACTATAATTGGAAAACTTGATCACTATTTTAATAAACCTGTTTAAACCGGGAATAAGTAACTACCGAAAGCAGAACTACTAAAACGAAACAAAAAATCGTTTTGAAATTTTTGAAATTTTTTTCAAAATTTTGATTTTTTTCCAAATTTTTAATTTTTTTCTGAAAATCGAAAGGGACCTTCCCTATGACCAAAGCAACGTGCATGCCAAATTTG
>JAITYZ010003321.1:0-10460 GCA_027744595.1 Paronellides praefectus | reverse complement strand
AAAATCTGTACAAAATAAAAAAATATTCAGCCAAGTAAATGCTGTGTTTTATGTATATATGCTCGTTTGTTAGATAGCCAGTGGTTAAATGGTGTGAAAGGTCCAAGGGGCAAAGGAGTTTTCTCACCTTTTTCACAAAAAAAGTTTAAATTCTGCTAATGACCATGTAGCTCGTTTTGTTTCTTGTCCATCCGTCCATGTCCATCAGTGTTGCGCTGTTATTGTGTCAGACGGGGGAATGCACAGTGAAAAACTCTCTGTCTCTGTTGTATGCGCCGGCATGACGGAATGATGATGATCATTCCACTATTCCATCTCATCTCGCATAAAACTGTATTGCACTATATTAAGCAGGTAGGTAGGTATACACATCTATATGGATAAAATAATATACAAATTTTTTATATATCGCACACAATCATCCCAACAAATCTATAAAAAAGCAGGTATTTTTTTATTTCATATTTCACCGTGTCTTATGTATAATTTTTTTTGTGAAGAAGAAAATGTTGCGTTGTTGTTGTTGCTCTTGCTGCACTTGCTCCTTTTTCATGTGTCTAAGGGAAAATTTTATTGTGTTGTTATGCTCATCATCATTTTCTTCCCGTGTATTATGGTTATTACCTCCACACTAGTATTTTTCTCTCTCTCTCTAAAAATCACTGCAACAAAGCCATTGGGCAGTATTATAGTGCAGTACTACCATGTAATATGCTGATTCTCCTATTTCTCTCTTCCATCATATTTTTTTTTATTCTTTGGCCTAACAAGAATCTTAAGAAAGACTTATGCTTTTTGTGATCATCATCATTTTTATTACACGGCCCATCTAATCATACTTTGCGTACTTATCTCTTTCTTATTATCTTCCCTTTTTCTCCCGTGAAATAATAAAAAACTAGCAAATATATATACCTACCTATGAAAGAAAAAGCGACTCATACAAAAGAGAGAGAGAGAGAGAGAGAGATTCAACATATTTATTCTAGTGTGTTGTTAGAGGCCGAGAGAGCGAGAGACTGCCGCCACATCATCAGCAGCATGATTTGCAGTTGCGCGAGTATTTATCAATATGCTACATTATTACTGCGTACAAACATTATGGATGATGATGATGAGGATGAACAAAGAAGATGAGGATTCTCTCTTGTCTCTTGTGACTACCACTGCCTACTAATCTGCTTTTACAAGGCAGAGAGAGAGAGAGAGATGGAGTGCATATTTGTGGATAGGGTGCTGCTGCTGTTGCTTTCTTGCTGATGCAATATCTCATAATAATTTTTATTTGTATGTGGTGTATATATATACATATTATGTGTTTGTAGGGAGAAGTCCGAAAAAATCGTAAATATTAATGGCTGTAATTTTTCAAATCTTGTATGGATTGAGTTGAAGGGAGTCGTATTTGTTAAACGCCCATTCAGGGCAGAGGCCATGCCGTGTTTAATATTTTTCCCTTTGATCAAAATCAGGTGTGAGAGAAACTATAGAGCTCTGGCTATGGGCAAGTCATGCTTTTTAATGTTCTTTTCTTCATTTACTAAATAGCAAAGAGAGAGAGAGAGAGAGAGAGAGAGAGTAGTGTAGTACACATTTTTGTTCAAAATAGCTATGCATATATTTCATAGATGCAAAGATATACATTGTTTTGCTGGTTCTCTCTCTCTCTCTCTTTCATTCCTGAGATGCATTTTTTGTAACTTGGATAAAACTTTGTTTTTATTTGACGAGATTTGGAGTGATAGACAAGGAATAGTAGTATATTTTGTGCTTTAACAAGTAGATATTTGAAATCAGTATTTTAAAAAGGATGCAAAGAGGTTCACATTCCAAAAAATCATGTAAAAAATTCATTTTTCTTTGACACCATTCATTCTCCGCCATATAAATTATATATCAAGTTCATTCAAAGTACCATGATAAAAAACATGAAGAGATGTATTTTTAAAACGTTTTAAGTGTTAAACTTTCCACCCTTTCTTCCATGTTAACAGTTCGCAATGCAACTTACAGATCAGATTTTCCAAAAAATCCCCTAACGACAAATTGGAAACAAGTTCTTTATTTTGTAGACATTATGTAAACAATTCTAACCATATCCAAAGAGCAAAAACAATAGTTTCCACACAAAATTTTGGTAAAACACATCTTCAAAAAGTTCACAAAAATAATGCATTTTTTACGCCAAGCATTTTAAGTCCTTGACTCGTTCACCCTTTACTTGAGTGCCTTTTTCCCGCTTGGTTAAAAAAGCATTAATGCTAAAGCGACCACAATCCCCTTCATTGCAGCATTTTTAACCGAATGTCGATGCATAATAATAATAATGTATTCCGTAAACAGGAAAGTAAAAAGAATATTACGAGATAAATTTCCATATTGGACGATTCGTGTGGTGCGATGAAGATGATATGATATGGTCCCATATAATAACGCACAATACACACCAGCAGAGAGCGGTAAAATGTGTAACCAAAAAAACTTTGTTATAATGAAACGTGTGAAAGGCGTGAAATATTTTTTTTGGTAATGGTCAGAGATCTCTTGCAGACACTTTTATAGTGTTACTACTATTGTGTGTGTGTGAATATGAGTGTATAACGATCACCGATTTGGCAGTGTATATCCAACGCTCGTTGTTATAATATGCACGCCATCAACATCACTTTCATCGTCATTTTTGTTAGTGGTCGTGTGGTGTGATATGGCTTCAACAACACGCGTAAAACTACTCCAACATCCTTTTAATACGTTGTATACATCCATGTCAGATTTATATATTATTATTTTTTTGAAAGGTCATACCATAATGTAATCTCAGACGTGAATCAAGTAAAATGTTGATAGAGCGAGCGAGTGAGTAGTGGTGTCGATCGATACGTTATATTTTTTACGTTTTGGTATGTGGTCACAATTTTTTTTATTCCTCTTTTTTCTTTTCTTCTTCTTATTTTTTCTCTCGTGTGTATTATGATTATTATATGTGGAGTGCAGAGAGCGAGGCCATAGTTGTCCGGTGTATATTATAATAATATTCTGTTTTTATGATTGTTGTGCATGTAAAGCTATGAAATGACAATAAAAAATTTCTTGTCGAACCCAATTTTTATAGTTATTTTGACGCCTTGGGGGTGTCACGATTATTATTATTATTTTTGCTGTTGTACAAAAAGGAATAAAATTGTTTTTTCTCTCTCTCTTCTGAGAAATGAGTGTGTTATGTGAGCATTTTTTTATATGTATATATTATTGAATGTGATAATGGGATGTACGACATTGTTATTATGATTATTATTGTGTTTGCTTTTAGCATTGCACGCATACAATGATAGTAACTTGTGGAAAGTAGATTCATTTACAATTTATTTGCTTACCGGTCAGAAGGCAGAGTGATGTTGGATTATGATGATTATTATGACCCCAAGAAACATGAAAATGTTGGTGGAAAGCAAGAAACAAAATGTTTAACCTGACGAGACCTGGACTCGTACATCGTAAAAAATCAGACACGCACAAAATGAACGCATTGGAATTAAATTAGAAAAAGGACATAAACTGTAAGGACTTGAGACAACTGGTAAAAGTACCAATGTACCTAAGTATGTATATGTATGTGTACGTACTACGTACTATATGGTCATTTGATCGTTGTACAACAAAATGGCTGAATGAAGTAAATTAGAAATTCTAACCGTGGCGTGACATGCAGGGAATTTTATTGTAAAACAAAGTGGTGATTTTTTGCTTCTTGCGATTTGGAACGAATCGGAATCTATAACATAGGTAATATGTAAAATGTTTGATAAACGGAAAATTTAAAATCAGGATCTAGAAAAAAGTTAAAAGGAGATCATTTACCGTTGAGCAGATATTCAAGTCATAATTACAAAAAACATCACTTTTACAACTATGTATTTAATTTTTGTAATGTAATAATGAATGAACTATACATCTACAGAAGACAAATGCATGAGGTACCTATCTACTACTCGTCCAGATCAACAAGAAGTAGTTTATTTTTTTAGTAGCGTACTGAAGACACAAATCAATAATAAATAGGTAATTTTTCTAAATAGGTATACTATATATTTTTTCTTTTGACTTTTGTCGTTTTTTCTCTCTTTTCTATGTTGTACTGTTGTACAATTGCCCTATCTGTGGGTGTTTTAAATAATAAAATATATTGCCATCTAGTAATTGATCATAATGATCACCATCATGTTCATAAATGATTTGACAAAATGTGAATTTGAGGTTTGTGTCCCACGATGTGATCACACATTTACCACGCTTGTTGCTCTTTAACTAGTTCTCAGCATTTTTTTACAATTTGTAATATCTTTGACAGCCGAACTCACGCAGCTCATTTTATACGTTACATTGTCCATTTTCATGTTTTTTGACGTGTGCATTATGTGTGTGCATTCAATTTTATAGTGCGTCATTTTTATAGCACATTTGTCCTTTTTACCATCACCCTTTCTCGGTTTCATCATCATCTTTCATCTCGCTTTTGCTTGCAATATATGCAAGAAGAACATGACATTATTACTGCTCACTAACATGATTTAACTCTTTTATAGCCTTCACTTTTTTGCTTGACCCATCAATAAAAAAACAGCTTTACTTTTTATTATTTACTTGTGATATTTTTATTTATCTCCATTCTGCAAGCACTAAACAGTCAAAACTTAAACTTGAAAAAGTTTTAGCTTTTTACTTCTTATGCTACTTGCATAGCTGTTCGTTGTTGTAATAAAACTGCGCACTACTTCATACACCGCACCGCCACACAACATGGCGTAATGTACGAAATAAATTTTGACTTTGTTGTTTAAATTTGCTTTATATTTTGTGGTTTGCTGTTTGCTGTTGTTGACGTTTTGGCATGACACAGCCTGATATTTTTTTTCTCCTTTTTGACACGAGCGTACAAACCCATTTCCTTTTTTGTACGTTTTTTTGTCTTCTCTTTTTTCTTTTTGTGGTAGTTAGTTCTTTAGGCGCATAAACATTTTTTAACGTGGTCAGTAAAAGGACAAAGCTTCATCAAATTGTGTGAGGAGTGTAATACAAACACTAAGTGCAGTGCTCCTAACGAATAATCTTCTTCTTTGGCTTCTTGTGAAGTCTTGGCGCTTTGACTTTGAGGCCTACATGAAAAAAAAGTTTAATATGCAGAGATACATTTTTAGTATATACCAAATTGTGAAGGTATGATATCTCCAAAAAGTTGAAACTCATCCAAGTTTTAATTAATCCGACAGCAGAAGGACTCTGCAATTAAAGTAAGTACTTTTTAAAATTGATGTTTCAATTTCGCTACAATGAACAAAAAAACAAAAAATATTTATATAAAATGCTTGTTATGGATTTTTTTTTCTGCACACAGTTTTTTTCCCTCTTTTGATACGATTACATATTCATCAAGGTGACAGCAAAGATGAGTTGACTTATTACTTTGTTTTTTTTCTCAACTTGATAGCGGTATTGCCCAAAAAAGTATAAAAAAGGCTGTACACACTACTCTACACAGACTATACAGACACTTATGACAAGTCTTACTAAAAGCTATAGAAGTATACAGCATACTACATAGCTACCTACACAATACGCTCAGAAAAAACATTTTTCCAATGTCTTTCACAAAATCCACATGCTTGCTTATTATTTTAAAGTCAAGATATTTCATTTTTCACATTTCACAGCCTTCACGGTTCCCATTTCCAAAAAAATCCTATTGTGATTCTCCATTGTATAGCTATCACACACGATAATTTTCAAATCAATTCACATTATTCATATCATGACGTGTACATGTTTATAGGGTGTACAACAACAGAGGGATATGTGTATATAAAGTGTAAAATATTGTATATTACTTTTTTATTTTAATTTTTATTATTGCTGTCTAATGTCCAACCATCATCATCATCATCCTCATCATTATGATCATGGTTTCATATGAATGCAAAAGAGTGATAAACAAGTAAGCTTTTGCTGTTATTGTGTTTTAGTGATGTGATGTGTGAAGCAAGAAAATATATCATGACGTGTACATGTTTATAGGGTGTACAACAACAGAGGGATATGTGTATATAAAGTGTAAAATATTGTATATTACTTTTTTATTTTATTTTTTATTTGTAGAATGTCCAATGTCCAACCATCATCATCATCATCCTCATCATTATGATCATGGTTTTATATGAATGCAAAAGAGTGATAAACAAGTAAGCTTTTGCTGTTATTGTGTTTTAGTGATGTGATGTGTGAAGCAAGAAAATAAAAGCCTTTACGATGCAGAATGCAGAGAGAAACTAATAATAAATACTGTATTAATGGAGATAATGGAAAGATCCTTATTTGGAAGCCAGATATTCCGGTCGTCATCCCTTGTGTTTGAGAGAGTTAGTAAGTGAGTGCTTATTTTACGGGAGAGATGATATGACGATGATGATGATGATAATAATGGTAAAAAAGAAGGAGAAGCAGCAGAGGACAAAAATGAATACTAGCAAACATCTTTACATTCTCAAATAATAGTCAAGAAAATCTGACATGAGTAATATGTACTCTGTGAATATGAATGCGTAGAGGTGGCTCATAAAAAAATTGTAAGTAGAGTTGTGTGGATGATAATAAAAAAAATATATCCAATCCAAGTGGGAAGTGGGGATAATAATCGCAATACATTATATCACTGCTGCGCTGTAAGGTTTTACACGGGCTTTTTTTATTTAATCACAGGTAATAGATTATATTTTTGCATTTGAATTCATTTAACAGCCAGATAAAAGGTAATAAAGATTATGTTCATAATTACTTTGAAATTCATGTTTATGTCACTATGAAACTTGAAACTGATTGTTTAGAGAACAATATTAAGAGTTTTTTCTTATTTTATCATTTACTATTATTTGGAATACAAAAAGGCAAAGATCGAGTTAATATGCGGTTTAATAAATTCCAGACAAAGTTGAGTCACTGTTTTTGAATTGATTAATACTATTTTGGATTTTATATCACTATATTATGGCTTTCCTCAACAATCCCGCAGTAAAAGATGAAACCAGATGGTTCTTCGTTGCATCGGTACTCGGATTAGCC
Source organism: Paronellides praefectus (assembly GCA_027744595.1). Lineage (NCBI taxonomy): Eukaryota > Metazoa > Arthropoda > Collembola > Entomobryomorpha > Paronellidae > Paronellides > Paronellides praefectus. Next base: position 3,350 of record JAITYZ010003321.1, on the reverse strand, counting down.
CTACAAGTTTTTGTGTGGGTGCTTGATTGGTTTGGGATAGTCGTATGGATTTTGATGGTGATTTATTTGGAGATCAATCCACCTTCAAGAAGAAGATACCAAACTGTGACAAGAACCATTGAGGATCATTTGGTAGATTTTAAATTATGAATAATTATGAAAATACGCAGAAATGTAACAAAGAAAAAACGGGAAATCGTTTGCAGACTGTAGGCTTAATACTTATATATATCATATTTTCTTTCAAGTGGTGTGTCCTATTGGATCTTTTATTGATGGTGACAACTTTTGTGGGACTCATATGGCTCATTGTTTACCTCGTTGCTGTACGCGGAATATCTGATCCGAAAAAGTACCAAAGTCAGAAATCCGTCGAGAAAATGTTGAACAAAAGTCCTGAAGTATTTATTTACGCGGGTCAGAGCACTCTAACGTTCATGCTAGCTGGTTTCTTTACAATATCCCATTCGATAGCTGCACTGTTTGCCTGGTCAGAAACTTAAAACCCACTTTGGCTAAATTGTCTCTCTAAATAAAGTACTTAAAGTTTTCAAGGAAGCTTCAAGATTCAAAAGATTAAAGTAGATGGGATAGGGATAGGGAAATGTGAATTATTCTTGTGTTATTCATTGGTGCTCATTGAATATATGTATTTACATTTATGGTATTTTATGTACAATTTAAAAAGCCTCGTCTGCAACAATAAAACAGAAATCCGCAATCAGACATGGTCACAATCATACCATTTTGTAAAATCAAAATCACAAAATCAAAATCATCCAGATTTACCTCAAAACAAAATCATAAAATCGAAATGAACTTAATCAAAATCAATCATGTAAGCATTCAGTAAATGAGAGGCAGTAGTATGAGTATTCATTATAAAAACTAATAAAGTCGTGTTAAAGTTTAATAAAAAAATCTTTAGTGCTTTAAAAGGTGACTTGTCAGAGTCGATATATATTTCGCCTTTTGCAGGTTGCTTATGCGAGAGAGCCAATGTGTGTGAATACAAATGAATTTGATTATGATGATCATTATTGATCATTGTCAAAATATATAATTACCTATGTCACTATGAAACTTGAAATAGGCTCTGATTGTTTAGTGAACAACATTCTTTTTGACAAGGTTTTTCTTATTTGTTTTTTGAAATACAAAAAGGGATAGATTTAAGATGCGCATGCGGTTGTAAACAGTTTAATAAATTCCAGAAAAGTTGAGTCAATGTTTTTGAGTTGATTAATGCTATTGGGTTTATAACACTATATTATGACTTTCCTCGACAATCCCGCAGTGAAAGATGAAGCCAGGTGGTTTCTCGTATCATCGGTACTGGGATTAGTCTTAAATGTCCTTATATTGATCTTTGGGTGGGTTGGGGTACTCATATGGATTTTTATATTGATTAAGTTGGAGAGCAATCCATCTTCTGCAAGAAGAAGATACGAAACTGTGACAAGAACTCTTGAGGATCATATGGTAGATTTTAAATTATGAATAATCATGATGAAAAAACGACAAATCGTGTTCAGACAGGAAAAGCATGTAAACTTAATATTATTTTATGCTTTCTTTCAAGTTGTGTACCCTATTGAATCTGTTATTGATGGTGGCATCTTTTGTTGGAATCATCTGGCTTGGCCTTTCCCTCGTTGTTGTACTCGGATTGTTTGATTCCAACAAGTACGAAAGTATGGAATCCATCGAGATAATATTGAACGAAAATCCTCTAGTAGATATTTACATAAGTCAGGGCAATCTAGTGCTCCTGCTGGCCGGTTTATCTTCATTATGCCACTCACTCGCTGCACTGTTGGAATGGACGGAAGCTTAAAACCCGCTTTGAGTTAATTGTCCTTCTAAACAATGTACATGAAAGGTTTCAAGGAAGCTTCAAGGTTTAAAAGATTAAAGCAGAGCGATAGGGAAATATGAATTATAACTTGTGCTATTCATTGAATATAGTAACTTTACATTTATGTACAACCTAAACAGCCTCGTCTGTAACAATAAAACGCGAATCTATAATCAGACATGGTCAAAATCATACATTTTGTAAAATCAAAATGACAAAAATCAACGACTAGATAAAATGCATTCGATATAAAAATAAATTAGATTATTATCATTATTGATCACTGTCAAAATATATAATAATTACCTATGTCACTATGAAACTTGAAATAGGCTCTGATTGTTTAGAGGACAATATTCAAAGTTACTATAATTTTTTTTTTGGAATACAAATGGCAAATATTTTTAAGATGCGGTTTATTAAACAGTTTAATAAATTCCAGAAAAAGTCGAGTCAATGTTTTTTAGTTGATTAATTCTATTTTGCGTTTTATATGACCATAATATGACTTTCCTCGACAATCCCGCAACGAAAGAAGAAGCCAAGACGTTTTTCGTTTCATCAGTACTCGGATTAGTCCTAAACGGCCTTATAATGATTTTTGGGTATCTTATTGGGATAATCTTATGGATTGTGATAATCATGAACTTGGATTTCAAACCACCTGCAACAAGTGTCCCAAAAACCCTTGAGGATCATTTGGTAGATTTTAAATTATGAAAAAAAAATATGAAAATACGCATAATTGAAAAAAAAACTACAAATCGTGTGCAGAGAGGAAAAACATGTAAACTTAATATTATGCTTTTCTTCAAGTGTTGTACCCNTTGGATCTTTCAGTGATGGTGGCATCTTTCGTGGGACTTATCTGGTTAGGCCTTTCCATCGGCATTGTACTCGATTTATTTGATTCGAACAAGTACGAAAGTAAGGAATCCATCGACAAAATGTTGAACGAAAGTCTTGCGGTAGAGGTTTACATAAATCAGAGCTTTCTAATGCTCCTGATGGCCGGTTTTTCTGCATTAGTCCATTCACTCTCCGCACTATTTAACTGGTATGAAGTTTAAAAATCACTCTGGCTAAATTGTCCCTCTAAACAAAGTACTACGTGAAATGTTTCAAGGAAGCTTCAAGATTCAAAAGATTAAAGCAGGGACGGGACAGGGAAATATGAATTATGACTTGTGTTATTCATATTGGTGCTCATTGAATATAGTAACTTTACATTTATGGGATTTTATGTACAACTTTAAAAGCCTCGTCTGTATCAATAAAACGGGAATCTCAACAATACGGATAGACTTTTGTCATATAATTAAAGGGTTTTACGCAGAGATTTACTATTTTAAACATTGCGTAATCGGACAATTGTTCACCCATCCCATGAGAGTAAACCATACGTACAAATATGGTGACTGGTTGGTTGATCGTTATTATTTCATATTTGCACTTTTGACTTTGCACAGGGAAATCATACATAATATATAGT
>JAITYZ010003320.1:0-15639 GCA_027744595.1 Paronellides praefectus | reverse complement strand
TAAATTTACATAATTTTTGATTTAAAATATTACTATACTGCTACTATAACTTCACGCTGTTGCATCTGCATCGTGCTAGTCTTGTTAAAAACAGTACATGACGGTAAATTTGCGTTTTGCACACTACCAAATTATTCAGAAACAAACCCGGTACTAAAAAATTGGATAACATTGCGATGTACATGTATTGTAAATTGTTAAAGGAAAAATTCCTAAGGGTAGTATACATTGCATTATGCAATTTGCATATATGCTCGAGAAAAAATTCATGAAGGTATGGCACCGGCAGATACAAAAACCTATACTGGTTCCTTATCCTGTTGACTTCATGCGGTGGTGTCACCTTTGTCGTTTCTGAGAAAATTGAGTTAAACGTTAGGTAAGGTAAGGTACGGTACTTACAGGGATAACGGTGACAATGGTTTACCAATTCAACCAGGAACATTTTTGCATTTAATTTTGTTCAATTTGGCCACTTCAACGTCGAGGTCAATGCCATTGACTCAATGGTTCTCCCAACACCCCAACCCTTGACTCGCGATCGGATTACTGATGAATTCGTGATCAGGGTATGTAATAACCCTTTTCTGTAACGATTTCAAGCTGCAGCCCTAAATTAACTGACTTTACCGTACTTTTATTTGACCTCTCAGGTTATGACGACGTGGCCAATCTTGTGTTAGGATGCAATAATATCTTCACACATCATGTGCCAAAATACCCCAAAAGATAAATCTTTATCTAAAATTAAATGTAGAATTCTGGAATGCCTTTCCCAAATTGAAGTTGTCTGAGGATGTGTGACGGTTTTGGAAACCCCTTGATTGAAACTCGATTTTATATAGTTTATAGTATTTTTGGAATTTGTTTGGGTTTGAGGTGTACACAACACTACTCCAGTGAATGGACGGACGACTGACTGACTGACAGACACAAAACACCAATATTGAATATTCATTCTTCCCTTCGATGGTTTCTTTTACGTTCATATGATAAATTTTCTTTACTTGATATGCGTTCAGAGTTTGAAACAGAAATACCTTTTACCACATGAATAATATAACGTTGCAACCTTCTTAAATTTAATTTTCAGGCAAAGGTCATTTAATTTAGTATTCTTCCACTGACTCTTAAAAACGATATTATACCGTTGTCCATTGAGGATAAGTTAGAGTGAAAGTTTAAAAAAAACAAGTATTAAATATTCATGCTTGCTTAAAAGAGGGTGAGGGCTGCTTAAGTTTATGATTTGGTACAATATATGAATTAATATATTCCAACAAGCATTTCCCTGTTATATTCAGCTATATGTGCTATGCGCTTAGAGAAAAAAAAGATAAGATAACCTTTCATATACTGCAATACACAGTAATCTGGTAATTTTCGGATTCAAAAACAAACAAACAACTTTAGAAGAAAAGTTGTGGTTTCACCGCTTTCTCAAGAACGGATTACGACTGTTTAAAAAAATACTAACGTATATCTGAACAGTAATTTATTATTATTTATTATCAACAACTCTTGCTTTTATTATCACCTTTGTCACGGAAAGGTCACTCAATTTCTCTCTCACCCAATGTTGCAATAGCTAGTGCATTTATCTAATCTTAATCCACAATATCCATAATTCGAAAACAACAACGTGGGGTGATCGTAACAATTACCAATGAAAAAGTAACTTGTTAACTAAGCTAATTAGATGAAGAAGATGGATCATTTAACGTAACATAAAGGAGAAACAAAAATTATCGTCAAAATTGGCAGTAATGTATTCAAATATATTCATCAACTGGATTGAAAATGTTCACAACTTTCTTCTCCAAACAATTTCCCACTAATAACCTGTAAATTCCCATGTCATCAGGCACTCTTCTAACTTTCCCTCGAATTACTATGCTAAATACACTATCTTGTCACTTATAAATCATTCATAAAAAACTTTCCCGAATCCACCCCACGCTCAGAACCGCCTTGAAATTTTGAGACACCGGAAATTATTTAGATTCATTACAGTGTAAACCAGAGTATAAAATAATAGGTATAGAGCTCATGTACTTATAAAAACAACATACATTAAAGGAGCCATTTGTACGGAAACTTTTGCTACTATCACTATCCCTCAGGTGGTGAAATATTGGTTTGTTCCAAGAAACTTTCAGGTGGTGGGTAAACAGAAGGAAGTGTAATCTACTGGTTCTCATTCTCATCCTATAGTAGGTTACCTACATTGGTTAGGTATATGGTTGAGTACATATAATCTCATCAGAGTGTACATCACTGTCGTCTATAAAACATTCCATAAGTGTTAATTATATAGGACAGCTAGAGATATATTGATCCATGGATATTTAAGGTATGTTCAATAAACTCTGTCCTCAGAGCTAAACCACATCTACCCGAAATGTTTGAGGGGAAAATCCGAACATTTTTACCATACCAAAAAACAAACAGAGGAAAACATAAGAATTGAGAATTGTTTCAATAAGAAAATAAGTGTTTTGCACAAACGTATCTGTGCATACTTGTTTTTGCACGCTAATTATTTTTCCTAATAATAACAAAAACATTTGTTTGTATCTTAATTTGCACTGAATCACTAAATTATTGTCTGCATTACAAAGAGAAAATACCTACAACCTTATGATTTTATTGTTTGTGTTTTCCACATATTAAATATATTGTTATTATAATTATTATGATAAACTGCGAACCAAGCTTTACAATAACAACAGGTGCAGGTGTGGCGTATCAGCGTATCACACACCTACGTTTTTTGTGACCCGTATTTCTGAAGAACCAGAACTAATATTAATATGATTAGTGTTGCATACATCATTGTTCTATGGGATACCCGTATACTTCTTAAAATTGTTTGTTGAGTATAATAGTCTTCGTTGTAATTTAAGCTACAGAACTGTGAAATCATTTGTTTTCTGAATCTGAAATGGATATGGATGCATGAATTTTCACGGGAAAAGTTTTTTTTAGGTAAGTGTATGTACATAAAGACGGTGTAAATTNTTTTTTTTAGGTAAGTGTATGTACATAAAGACGGTGTAAATTGTAAATCCTATTTTCTCAGTTGGACCGTCTATAATAATAGTACGACGCCTCATCCAATTTGAGAAATAAGAAAAATCCTTTATTGCATGGATGTGATGGTGCCCTGGGGCTTAATTGTTCTCCATTTGTGCATATTTTAAGACTACACCGTGTTGCTTTTATGTGAATATTTTTTTAAAAGCAAGATTCGTAACAAAGAATAATAAAATTTTGTATAAAACGTAGCATTGCAGGCACACCAACTACGAATCATAACTATAATTAACTTATGATCGTGTACAAATAGGAGACAAAAAACTTGTGTGTTACACTGTCGCCGCGTTGTATCATCAAAATTAATGACTAAAATCAACTTGCCAATAAATTAATACCTAAATTTTTCCTCAAACTTTACGAAATTTTAAATTCTCCAAAGGAAGTATCTAATTGCAATTATTTAATTGAAAGTGAACGTAATACTTCATTACATTTATTCTTTAATCCATTTACATATCTGCATATTATGTATATTATATGGTTCGGTGGTGTGTGTATAGTTTCAAGAACGTTCCCCTTGAGATTAGTATATTTTATGTCTATACCAAAAATACTACTTAAGCCAATCTCTTTAATGCACAGCAGAACAAGAACCTTTTGAGGATTTTGTGTAAATATTCGTACCTGTTTATTTGATTACCTACATATGCATAAAATGTACATCTGTTATGTAAACATTTTAGTAAAATATACTTGGATGTGTGAGTTCCCTTTCCCCTATTCAGTGTGCAAATCAATGTGTCCAAAGTGTGTCGATTACATTTTCGTTCGATACGTTCTATCTCCCAATTTTCTCCAGGCTTGCCTCTTCCCTCTTGTTTGCCCCGAGCACCGCACATTATTATGAGAGTTTTCCAATACTCAGCAAAAGTTTTGGTAAACAACATCATTATTTTCTTCCTTTGATAAAATTGTCGCAATGGCCAAGAGTATTGCCATTGGCTGGTGTGCCACTCTTTGGAGCATTGGTGCCGTTGTTTATATGCCAAGGTACGATATACATCACAAGACATAACGCTGCATTGTTCTGTTGGTGCTATCAAAAGAGTAGAGGGAGAGAAACAGCTACAATCTGTTTTATGTAACCTTTAGTCCTATATGTAATACATATTATTATGTATTCTCTCGCACTAGAAGAGAGGTTTGTATCAAAATATCGTTACAACTATTTTCATATTATATTATACTGACATGCTTCTGTACTATTGGTGTGCCACTCTTTGGAGCATTGGTGCCGTTGTTTATATGCCAAGGTACGATATACATCACAAGACATAACGCTGCATTGTTCTGTTGGTGCTATCAAAGGAGTAGAGGGAGAGAAATAGCTACAATCTGTTTTATGTAACCTTTAGCCCTATGTATTCTCTCGCACTAGAAGAGAGGTTTGTATCAAAATATCGTTACAACTATTTTCATATTATATTATACTGACATGCTTCTGTACTACAGAAAGATATGCATGAATGCATTATGATTGGTGAAAATAATCTAGTGAATGGTGCTCTTGGCTCTTGAAAATGACCATCTAATGGGTCTTACAGGGGATGTAATCCCATCTTCTCAGGCTCACTTTCTCATTTCTATGCTAATGGCTTCTTTGCTGCTAAATATGCGTACAGTCTATCTCCGAGCTTAAATGACTATTATTCAAGCAACAAGAGCATTGCAGAAGAAGAGTGTTTTTTCTCTCTATTAAATGTGCTTACATTTTCTAGATATGTTTAAATACCCATATCCACCACACACATCTATTAAGTCACACAACTTCCTTGGCTGCCTCGTTTGACCCTACCCTGCAACTTTCTTCCCAAAAAAACATTGTTGTTGCCCTTTCCTGGAAACATTATTGTTGTGTGAGATGAGTATTAGTTTTGATGTGTCATTTTAAACCTGTTCTAAACTGGATATAACCCGATAAGGGATAACCAACTTGTAAAATAACCTTGTGATACCTTTGTTCAAGTGGATGTTTGTAATTCTCATGGGTTGTTTGCTGTTTCCAAATATATGCATGATTTTGTTCATTTAAAGGGCTTTACTAAATAGTAGATTAGGAAAGTAACATTTTCCACAGACCTTGAATTTCTCCATAAATGTTTGAAATTGTTATGTAATATACTGAAATATAAATACCTACCTTATGTACATATATTTGGCTAAGATCCCAATTACACTTTGGATAAAAGGCCAGAGGCTATTGGTTAAACACATGGCATATTGTACAATGTTGATTTTGCTTTTGTGTAGAAATTCCATCAGAAAATCAGATCAATAACCTATTGTACTGTTTTGACAGAGTATAAATATTTGAACATGTCATATTTCTACATGTATTTGCAAAACATGGTGTAGTATATAATTTATGTGCTTTACATGTATTGGAACATATTACCTACAAATTGTAATTGTACTTTCCATCTTTTGCAAGGACAATTCCATTATCATGCAAGGTCAAAGCTAAAACAATTTATCTTAGTAATTTGTATGATGTGTGTACGTTGTTTACTAATTCATGAGGTATAACTTGACCATAAAAGATGTGTATTTGTTAGCTTTTATTTAATTTTCTTTATAGCTAGTCTACGAAATCCTCTTGTCTGTGTTTGTGTGCGTCCACATTTACCTTTAGTAATTTGCTCAACCTGATATTATGTTCATGTTTATTAAAACTCAGTATAAAAGAGTTCTAGGGTTTCTAGCAGCGAGCATCACACCACCACACTTTGTTTTGTTTAAAGGATTGTAACAATTTTTTGCATGAAACCATTGGAGTGTTTGATTAAATATTCCCGGTGTTTCTTTTGTTCCTTCGTGCTGAAAATATAGCACGGTTTCCAAGAAAAGGGAAAATCCTATACATATTTATTACATGTCCCAAACACAGCATGTGTATTCAACAAACAGCTTTTTTTTCTTTACACACGCAATTCCTTTGAAACTTGTCATATTGCATTAGTTTTGTTGTTGATTGGAATACATGTGTGTGTTCCGCTGAAAAAAGTATCGCTTTCTACCTTTGCATTTGGTTGAAAAAAAAGAAAGAGGAAAAAAGTATTTGTCAACAGACACCACGCCAGAGATGAATTTCGCAATATACCCAGAAAAATAATCCGCAAACATGTTTCAAAAAATCCTTTCTTTCTCACTCATTTAACTACTACTCAATTCCTATCAGAAACTCTTATCGAACTGGCAAAGAAATACAACTATTTGAGCAACATAAATAATACCAGGGTATATAGCCAGTTGGATATCCTTCCCATATAATCGCATCACACCATCACCACCACAAAACCCAATATTCACCAGAAAAGTTGTTCTTTTCCAAGCCACACACAGAGGAATCACACCAGCAAACACACGCCGACTTTCCGTGCATGTATGTATGTAACGTGTACGTATCATTTCATCTATACTTTTCCTGATTTTTTTGATATGATGCTTTGCAACCCAAGCATCAAAAATATAATCATCATCTTCACATCAGTAATACGTATGGTCTGAAATGGGGAGAATGAGAAGGAAAAAAGTTTAGTCTAGTAGCAGTACTGCTGGGCTAAAGACTTCTTTTTTACTTTTCCCCAGTCCAATTTCACATTCTTGTGTACAACCACGACTAAAGTATGCAACATCATCTCTTCAGAAAATAACTAAGTTAACAAGTTGGATGCTCTAGTTAGTAAAACTTACAATTTTCTTGCCGCCCTTCCTCTCTGATACTACAAACACTAATCTTACATTTTCGTTTACCTGCTCAGTTTAGTTTTCTAGTCAGTTCATTTTCTTCTTCTCTCTCTCTCTTAAAACTTTGCCTATCCGCATGCTATAGTAAAATAGCAGTAACACAAGTCATTTTGTTCATGGTAGCCATACTACTACAAATATCTCCACGAGCACTTGCACACGAAAACGATATTCTGTTTTTTCTGTGTTTCCATTCGTTTACCCTCCGTTTTAAGCATTTTAAGCTATTACCATCAAGAATGAAAGCAAATTTTATCCAAACACAGACAAAATGTAATTCTTTATGTTCCTAAAGCAGTAGCGCCTTATACTTTAGTATACTACATTCACTCTGAAATAACCTGTATAGATTTCAGTGACTTTTTTTTTGCAAAAAAAAGCAGAGTTGGTCTATTCATTTCATTTGTAAGCTTCCATGTACTCTCAGCATATACTGTTACGTCGTTGTATATGCTAAAGCTTTTTTGCCTTTTCCTTGTGACCGCCATAGACTATATGTACCTATACGTTATGATTACTAAACTTGAGTGGTAGGTTTTTATGAACAGGTGTACGGATCCACTAGATGAAACTCTCGCATTTAATACAGCTCTGTTCTGCTGTATATATATGCTGACTGCCTTCTACTTTTTGTTACCAGAGAATTCAACCGGTAACAATAAAGACCTATCAAAGGGAATCCGTCTGGCTTGTGATGTGATGCTATATGCTCCTGCAACTATTACACACAAATAAGCACGTCACGTAATGTAAAGTTTGTACAAGGAGAAAGTGGAGAGAAAGAAAAGCAATGGACAGGGGTAGGTAGCTAACATGAACAGTGAGCAATGCAATGTGGCTCTTGTGAGTGTGATATGATGGCTTGTTACAACAACGCAACGTGTGAGTGTGCACATAACCTTTCCTTTTACTGCTCCTGGTGGCGGTGGTGCTAGTGTATAGTATGTTTGGTTGTTGGAATGGTGAAGCTTCTGTGATGCTTACTTACTACCAACTACCAGCCAACCGAGTGGTTGAGCTTGCAACTCTTTGGAACTCAGGCTAGCAGTCCATGGAACCTCATGCCCCTGGAAAGAAGAGAGGAAGCGCTCTGCCGGAAACCAGCATTTTCACCCTCTTCCTCCCATCTTCTTCTTCTTATTCTCAGCAGCAAACCATTTTTTCACCTGTGTGTGTACCACAAGAAGAAAAAAACAACTTTCTTTTTTACACAAACTGTGTCAGGTTAAAAAATGTAGTGCTTAAAAAAACGGTATAAAAGTGGATTGACATTGACGTCAGTTTGATTACGTAGCATAAGTTTATAGAGTGAATAAATTAAGTAAGTATACAGAACAAGTTTTCTAGGTTTTGCTTACATTTTGGTTAACTTTTAAGAAACTGAGGAACAAAAAAAAGTATGTCTTGCTTTATGAAGTGCTGCAATGGAATTATGATTATATGCAGTCTTTAATTTGATTAGATAACTTTATCCGTATAAGTTTGTGGAAAAGTACAATAATATGCAAGTGTGATTCTGTATACGGACAACCCGATATAGGAACTTGGAGGTTATATAGTGAAACTATTAATAAAAAACTATGAAATTATCCAAATCAATTTAAATATTAAAGTGGCAAAGTGACATGAAATAATGTGTGTGTGAGGTTAAACTTTGTGAAACTAAGAAGCAAGGAGAAAATCATTTACTGGACAGGTGAGAGATATGTCGAATATTACATTACCCCAATTTGTCCTCTTATTGATGATATGTGTCTGTAATACGGTTAATCCATAATACAGACTCTGTATACTTCTTTGAGTTGGTATCTTCTTCGTACTGACTTCATTTTCCTTCATCTGCACAAAAGCAATTGTACATTATACAAAATAGTCTTTGAAAGCCCCTGAAATGTTTTGTTATGTTATTTTGTTACACTGCCTCCAGCACGAATGGTCTCTTGATCAGATTGTCTGGTCCATACCATATAATATATTTAATGCATTTATGTAACAACGTAAACATGTGTGTGTGTGTGTGTGTGTGTTGTTTGTTGTCATCCTGTTTTGATATTTCAACATGTGTACCTATTTATGTACATTGTACACATAGACGTGTAGGACAATCTGTAGAAAGTAAACTTTCATTTGGCAAGACTTAATTAAATTTCCTCTTCCCGTCGAAATAGCAATCAATAAACAAACATACTATTTGCAGAATGGGTTTTAGATGCCTTGCCATCCCACGTTTTATGTCATCTTCAAAAAAATCATTTTCTATACCTTTGATGATATAAAATATATCCTGTTGAGTGCTCGGTACTCACAGAAAATATATATACAGTAAGGTTATGCTTTTTTTGTCAGTCAGACTTCAAATCTCCAAAAAACGTAATTTCTTTAAAACAAGGCTAGTAGACTTTTTCTCAAGTTCATAAAAATCTCATTTTATTTTTGTGTCTACAACCAAAACACATTTTTCCATTTTGTAGTTTTTGTATTAAGAGTACACCAGTTTGTGCTCATCATAAAGAAAATATAATATCCACTTTCTCTTCCGGAAAATAGGACAAATAAAATTACACCAAATCAGATTTCGTCTCAAAGAAAAACAAAAGTGGGATAGGCACCAACCGCGTCCGCAACAGCAAGTGGCACGTACGTACTCTATTTGTTTTTACATTCCAGGAGGCTGTTCTTGTCATTTCACTTTTCACTGAATTACACGATTTATTTTATATATACTTACATAACATGTAGGTATGCATATATATATATATATATATTATGTCACGTCATCTTCAAGATCGTCACGTCAAGTGAAAGGTAATTAGACAAAAAGTTATTAAAAGTAAGAGAGGAATTCATGTCTTTTGTAGAAATTTTTCAAGAAGGAAATAATAATTATTATTTTTGTACACTTTTCATTTTAAATGAAGTATACTTGAAGAAAAGAGAAAGTAAAAGAGTCGGTTGGCTATATTTCACTTATTTTGCGCATCTTATTTTTTCTACTTTCAACAAGAGGAAATTGAAGTAATGCAATAAATTTTAATACAATGGACCAAGCTAATTTGAAGTTATATAATATATTTTTGTGTTTCCTTTAAAGGACTCTACTATAATTAATATTAATATAATTACTGCTTTATGTTATACAGTCTTGCAAACTGTTTCGAGTTTCCCCGGCTAAAAAAAGAACAAACAAACAAATGAACAAGACGAAATTCGGGCAGGATGTCTTTTTGGACTACACCGTCATAATACAAAATACGAGAATGGTTCAGCCCAATTAGAAGAATAGAGAAGCGGAAACGCCACCTAAATCTCACGACGACGACGACGATGATGGCTACACACAGCGACAAGCAAAAATGAATGACTGACTCAATAGAGAAAGTTGAGTTTAGTAGGACAATTTTAGTAGCAGCTCTAGAATGTCAATTGCCGTGTGACGATGAGGATTTTTTCTTGTGGAGCACAGGCTGCAAATGATGATGATAAGATATAATAATAATAATGATGATAATAATAATAACAATAATAAGCTGAGAGTAGAAAACGTACCAACAGAAGAAGAAGAAGAAAACGTAGCAGCATAAAAGCCAGGAGGAAAGGAAATCATTGTAACAAGTAAAAGAAAAGGTTTGTTCCATTGTACAAAAATCAGATTCAAGGAAAAGAAACAACAACATCAGCAGCGGCTTTCACTCCTTCACTCTACTTACCATTCTTTTGCATAGGAAATCCTAATATATGTCTACATAACTGTATAGCAGAGCAGCTTTTTCCCCCATTTTAAATACACTTCCTTTTTATTCTTCCTGTTCGAAGGCCATCTCTCTCTCTCCTTCACTAACTCACTCACTCACTACTACACGTATTCATCATTGGAACCAAGTGGGTACCAAAAAATATTAACAAGCAGCAGAGTACATCATACAACACAAGCTTCAGGACCAACACCTCAACCACCATCAAAGTAACGACAATGACGGTATCAACCAATGCTAGAAGTAAAAATATAAGGTATGTAAGCTTATGTACATGTTAAACTTACTACTTTTTCTATTAGATATTATAGATAGCATCAGCATCAATACTTTGTCACAAAATTTGAACACTTTGGAGCTTTATTGTTGGGAGAAAAATTGGGCTAAATAAAGGAGAGGAGAATGTTTTTGGTCCTTGTGCTTGCCTCAAATGTACATCAATGAATGTAGGATATATCGTTGAGAGCAAGGTGTTCATTTTATACCTGAAAAGCCTGAATGAAGGATGTCGTATTATATAGGTATATATATTGTAGTGTGGTAAATTCTTTCAATGGCATTTCATATTTCATATCCTTTTGCTATTTGTTGCAAATCTAGAGTTGAACTATTTATGTATGTATCCCTATTCAACTTTTATAAATCATATTTCAGGTTTTATCTTTCTTTTTTTGTATAATAGACTTTTACATTGATTAAGGCAGAAAAATATGTATGCATAATACATTCGTAAAAAATATATCTCAATTTCAAAAGAAAATAGATAGATTTGTATGGAGGAAAAGAGTTTTTTTTAAACTTTTTCAATTCAATGGCAAAGAATAGGTTCATTTGTCAGCAGCAGGAGCAAGCAGTATATCAATAACTTTGGATTCCTCTCACTACTTCACGCTCTCTCGATAAAGCCATGAGTGTAAGCAACAGTGTTGAGAGTAAATGTCTCAAGCTCTAGAAATAACGGTGTACCCTGCTCATATATATTGCATTTTTATACCCCTAATATACTTGTCTGTCGACACACGCATTTTATAACTTGGAAGATATAGTGAGATATTAACAGATGCAAAAAAAGAAGGGGAAAAAATGTTATAAACATTGCATGTAAGTATGTGTATCTTTTGCTGTGCTGCCTTTCCTGTCGGAATATTTCTCAAGGAATTTGCAATTTGTATTGGTGACACGTTCACAGAGAAAAACTCATTTGGAGTCCTGTTCTCGACCTTTTCTCTCATAGTACCAGTGTAGTATAGTGACTAGTGACACACAGCCGCACCAGCTATTTTCTTAGACTCTTCATTATTTTTTTTCTTCTCTACTTCCTCTTATTTCTCAACACGCTCTCAAATAAGCAGAGAGAGAACGAGAGAGAGAGGGGGAGAGAAAAGGAAATAATGTTATATCAACCGTATACCTTGGCGTATATATACCAATATGCATATACACACACAGCTTTTCTTTCACTTTCTCCTTATCGACGTGTCTATCTAACTGGAACAACCGAATAAAATTGCATGTTTTTTCCACAAGAGTCAGAGAAAATCTGGCAAATTGTGTTTATAGAGTACATGAAATATATATGTAGGTATATATATTAAGTTTGCTTGCCTACTTTTCAATACATGCCCACGCGATATATGCTATAATGTACATGTATAATGGGAATTTTTTATTCTTCAAAAGATCCAAATCAGTAAAATATGAACAAGTAAACATTCATTACGAACACACCTATCTATCTAGAAAAAAGTCCAACTCAAAATTTATTGATGAATAGCTATATGACATATATTTTATACACTTCCTCCTTTTTTTTACAAGGATCATAAAATAACAATCGGGAACCGGGGGAAATGTTTGCTTGTGTCTGCCTTTCTCTTTGCTTATATAGCTATGTAATTACACATTGAAACAAAAAAAACTAAAATAAAACACGGCTTATCAGCAACTAGAATTTCAAACGTATTTAGTCATTATTGCTCAGTTTCATTACACACGTGCGATCAAAATGTGTGAGGTATTAAATAAACAACGTGAAGTAAACTTTTGCTGGCTTGAAACTATTTCCCTACTTTTTTCGGTTATAGTAGCAGCACATCAAACACGAAATCATTATTTGATTATTTTGAAGTAAGATAACGAAAAAAATCCAAATCAAACGTTTTCCCTTGTACATGTTGTATTGGATGTCTGGTGGAAATGGGAAAAAAAGTTAAACCGACTCAATCTTTCGTATTGAATTACTTTGGGTGTCAAATAAATTGTAATATACCAACAGGGAAATATGTCAGGTGAAACGCAGGATATTTCCTTTCCCACCATATAACTTTTGCACCAATTTGCAGGAAGTAGAAACTCCCATGTTGTTTCTTGTCTGCGAGAAATTGGGGTGTTGTAATAATATAAAAATGAACGGAAAACTCACGGAAAGGAAATCCTGTCCTGTATGTTTTTCTGTTATTATGAATGAATAAAGTAGGTAGGTATCATCTAATAAAAGAAAAAATAATAATAATGTTGTGGGAGGTTTTGAGCTTGTAAGAATTACAGAAATGAAGGAATCCTGATATGATACGTGTTTAATATATGTATTCATTCCACGCTGGTTTGTATCGCAAGGAAAGGAAGTAGTTGAATTATTATCAACATGACATGACGCAACCATACCATCACCCAACGGCACATAATAATGAGTGTTGTAGAATCTTTCTACTGGAACCAGAGTGAAAGCATCAATTTTATTGTTGTAAATGAACAGAAGGACATGTTACCAAATAAGCTGTTTTTTAGATCCTCTGTCCCGTATATTCGTCTGGCATGGCATGTTTTTGGTATGTGTAAATGTGTATTATTACATTGTATTGCAAATTAATGAACTCATTTTTCTGTACAAATATCGGTTTGCATATATATAGACATTAGGTACTTGTAGAACCTGCATACTATATCCTATTACTTGTTGTCACTTTTTCTACATTCTACTGATAAAATGACAGTCATAAATAAATTTTTGGAATACAGTCACATATGACACATGACATCAGTACAAGCACAATAATGACCCCTCCATGTGGTTTTCATTGCAATAATAATGAAATAATGATGCGTTTACGTACAACAGCGAAAAAATTGGTTGAAGAAGTGAGACAAATTTGTTTCTGCTGTGCTGACTATTACTCGAGTTTGTGAAAAAAAATTATTGCGCTAATAATATTCTCTCTTCCGCACAAACTCACATCGACATCAGTAACCGATTCTCGAAATTTTTTGGTTGAGTGATTCAAATAGATAAACCATTGCAACAGGAAAACTAAATAGCAAAGCGGTGAAAATGTTAAATTAACTAGACATCAACAAAAATGGATATTTTACTTGTGATCATCATCATCTACATTGATTCATGCAATAAATATTTTGATACAAATTAAACTAATTAGTGCAATAATTAAGATAATTAACTATTATATTCGTAATCAGCTTAACGACCGATTAGTAAAACCGTAAAAGAGACGATTTTTGTTACGAGTTACGAACGTATGTACGTACGGACGGGGTAATCTTATTAAGTATCTGCAGATAAAGCTTCGCTACTTAACAAGCCAAGAATATTTTCATGGAAGAACATCCAAAGTACGCGCATCTACGAATCTTGATTTTCAGTATTATTAATTCTTGTGTGTATGAAACTGTTCATAATGTTTTAAATATAAAAATGCTTTGCTTCTTTTTTTAAAAGAAATTTAAATGCCATCCCTTTTCTCTTGTTTTTTAAACTCAAAATACGGTTACATAGATAAACGTACATATATATTTCTGTGTATGTATGTATACCGTATAAGGTGAAGTTTACTCTATTTTTTAAAGTATAATCCAGTATTTTTAGAGTGAGAGAAAAACAAACAGAGCAAAACTATTGATGCAATAACGTATTTACTTGAGATAAATATCAGATTCTGTGCTGCACGGCAATTTTCTAACAAATAATATTTTTCATCGATCTTAAAGCATTTTTCTAACAATGCAAAATGAAGAAGCTTTCATCTATTCACGTATAGAATTCCTCTATGTCTGCCTATTTCGTCCTCGGGGAATAAAAACGTAGTTTGGATGAGATGACTATGCCGTAGGGATATATATTTTGAAAAGAACAAAAAAAAAGAGATTGAGTTTGTGTTAACGTCAGTTAACTGCTTGTACATTTCAAACAGATACAGACAAAAGTGCCCACAGTGTGGGTCCCACAGATGTGTGTGTAAATACACAAAAATAATATATAGAAATGGGCTAAATTTAAGCCAATACCAAATGTATTTAAGAATAATAATAATTATTTATTTTCACATTTCAAGAGAGAATATTTTATCCAAAAGACATGCCTGCACTTTTATGTATTATTTGACTGGAAAAGTGAGAATGAGAAAAATGATGTAAAATAAGAAATTGATTTTTTTGAGTTTCCAGCACAAAAACTTGCTTCTATTTTATAAACAGAGATGAAATGAAAAATGTGTTACTTTATTATAGAGAGAGAGAGAAGGAACGGGGATATCCAAATAGCTCACACTTATTCCGTCCTTTTAAGTTTGAACTTGTCCTTTGAAAGGGTTTCCAACAACATTCTATTTTTTTTGGCAAAAACGCAAACACAAAAGGCATAAAAAAACAACTTTTCTCGGAATGTATAATGCACATATAGTATGGTTTACTATGAATTAATACATTATGTATACATTTTGCAAAATATAACCAGCCCAGCCAATCAGTCAAGTGGAGTACAAAAACAACCTACAAATATATTTTTTAGGTCACATACACCACTGAAAAAGAAAGTTTCTACTTTAAAGTCAAATGCATTTTTTTTCTTCATTGAAATGAAAACATTTTTCATCGACGACCCGCCGTAAGAATGGAAAATCAAAGTGTTTCTTCATCTTATAAAGTGTGAAAAAAATCGTTGACTTTCCATTTTGTTTGATATTATGCTTTCCATTGTGTGTAGGTATGTATGTGTGTCTGACGCAAAAACGACGTTTTACTGTAATTC
>JAITYZ010003319.1:0-35340 GCA_027744595.1 Paronellides praefectus | reverse complement strand
ATTACTCGAACGTCCTGGGGATGTGGATGCCTTCGTCTTTGTCCGAGGTCGGGAGTGACATCTGAAAAAAAAGTATGAGACAGCGTAAAGTTAGAAGGTTGTTAAAAAGACACATGCACTTTCACCTCATTAACCAGACAACGTACCTATCCTACAATAAAAATGCATGTGCATTTGTAATTTTATTAGCGCGATTACCATACATATTCATTCCATTTTCTAAAGACTGCAGCATATATAAGTAGACCATTTAATCTAGGTATTATTTTTTCACTAAGTATCCTCTTCCATTTGCAAAAATACCGCAGCATGATCACCGTCATCATGAAGTGTAAAAGTGCATTACCCGTACCCCCATGATTCTCATAAAAAGAAGTGTTTACTGCGTCTTCCATTATACGATAAAAGTCGTTGTATGTTCTACATTCATTTATGTGATCATGTGCGTCTGTGTACATGCCTATCTATCTATATGTCCTACAATTTTTTTTACAAATACGACCAGCAAACATACAAGCAACCTAAACCCATAGCTGACTTTATGACAGGCAATAACTATCTGATAATGATGTCATAACTATAAAAAAGTATAATAATATAATATGTCAAGTAACAGCAGCATCGAATATACCCTTCTTTCGCTTTTTAGACTACATGTATGTACATACATATATTTTAGCAAGAAAATAAGCCAATGACGACTTTTAAGAAAATGCCTTTCCTTCACATTTCTTTCTTTGGCTTGACATACATTTTTGTTTACTCATCCCATTTATTTCATTCATTTTCCTTCAAAGCACGAACTATCTAGTATAAAGAGAAAGTTAAAAATGAGAGAAAAAGATCATGGTGAAAGTAGTAGCCAACCAAACATAAAATGCATCTCTACTACTCCACTCTGCTCGACATCTGCATTTCATTCACATACAAGGACATCCACTATCTCTATACTATATCTGCTGATTCCTCCTTTCTCTTTTTTCATTTAGTCTGTTGTCTCCACCCCTCCTCCGTCTTTACGTCACCACCAACAAACACATCAAATTCAGAAGAAACTCTTTTCTCTCTTTTTTTAACAGCGTGCACATGAAAACTGAATACTTCGTTTATGGAGACTTCGCATACACACTCATATTAAAGACTACTTATATATTGCACTTACTCCTTATTTCCGACTGAGTCCTCTGATCCGCTCTGTCCGTTCTTCGAGATGCTATCCTATGTGGTACGTTTTGTACAGTCTAGAAAACAAAAAAATAAAATTACATACCCGGATACATTTAAGTTTTTCTTTTAAAGAGCCCACATACATCATATATTATTGACATACAAACTCCACACATGTATGTACATAAACATGTATGAAACATACTTTCGTTTTTTTGCTCTATTAGTTTTAGTTTTTGTGCACAAAAGGCTCTTTTTTTATCGTGTCCTCTTTCTTTTCAGCCATCCATTTTTATTACAATTTTTTGCAAATAATAAAGTTTTCATTCAAAACAAAAAAAATAGAAAAAACAAAACACAAAAAACTACTACAATACTTCTTTTTTTGCCACCACCACAAAGTAAAATATTTGCTTTAGTTTTGCCTATTTTTATGTCTTTTACTTTTTTGTAAATAAAAAAAGAAGGAAATACAAATCTTCCCAACAAGGAGAAAAATAAATGTATTTAAATCTACCCAACACACGCCTTCATCTTGTATACACTATCATTATTGTTGCATTTTTTTTTAGTTTTTTTTGGACTTACCCCATCTTCGTCAGGATCCATGTCGTAGAATGTAACATTTGGGTTGCTCACTTTGTGCAATAATTCTAACGCTACACGTTTGGTCAAATCTCCCATAAAGTAAGGATGCTGTTTTCCCCAAGGAGAAACGTCGAGCCCACAGAAGCAGAGACGGTAGAGAGCACGAATAAAAAAACACATACAAACAAATAAGTGCAATTATCTTT
Source organism: Paronellides praefectus (assembly GCA_027744595.1). Classification (NCBI taxonomy): domain Eukaryota; kingdom Metazoa; phylum Arthropoda; class Collembola; order Entomobryomorpha; family Paronellidae; genus Paronellides; species Paronellides praefectus. Next base: position 33,379 of record JAITYZ010003319.1, on the reverse strand, counting down.
GGTAATTTACAAGTAGACTGTTGACTGTAGTNGCAATTATCTTTGGTAATTTACAAGTAGACTGTTGACTGTAGTACACATGGCACATTAAGTTATTATTATTATTATTATTATCTGCGAAAATGGAAAGTCCTGGGCAGGAAAGTAAACTCAAACACATACTGCATACAAGAATATATAGCTATAAATACTTAGAGATACCTAAAAAATCCGGTGGTACGTACGTACGTGAGTTTACTTTCACTGCATTTTAAAACTAGCAGATCATAACTTTAGTACTTGCCACAGTGTTATTGCCACTGCTGCATACGCACAAACAAACTGACAACTGACTGTGATGAAAACATACCACATTCTCGTATGCTTTCACAAGCTGATTTGGTTTAAAGAAGGAGTGGTGCAGTCTCCAAATGCTTTTATTTTATTAGATATGTTTTTTTAAATGAGGACTGTATAACCTGCAAAATGAAACGGCGGTTTTTTTTTGGCTGGCACGTAAATACACGAAGTAGGCATGCACGAAATTGATGGCGTATTAAAAAGTACGATAGTACAAGCTACTTTACTTTTCCCCTTTCATTAATTTCAGGTTCTATGCACATATTAGCAAGCAGTATAATTTTGCTATTGTGCCCAAAGAACCTATATACGTACATGAGAGTGTATATGTTGAACAACGAAAATATAGAAGCCATTCTCCTCTTGAGTGGAACTGCATAATTATCGTAATTCCTTCTCCGTTCTCGTCTGCATGTCTGTCCATACTCTACACTTCCTGAATTCCTCCTAATTCGTGCAAACATATAAATTTTCATTTGTGCTAAAACTTTCATGTTGTTACATTCAAATTTCAAGTTTTCTAGTTTCGATTTATTTTACATCTCCCCTTCTTGGACATAAGCGTGCATCTTACATAGGTACATACATCTAATAATACGTGCATATATTTACCACAAGATTTTAAGAGTTGAAGGAAATTGAAATTAACAAAATGAAAAGTGTTTTCGCCTGTGGCATGGAATGAATCACATGTCAAAAGGACCTGAGGGTGTACATAATACAAGAAGCAAAGAAACGAGAAGCTGGTTCATGGCAGTGTTGAGAGGGTTCAAAGCGGCGAGTTGGAGTTTAAAATCGCTAGATAATTTCCTGGCGCCTTCTCTTCTTATTGATTTTCTCAAAATTGCTTTTATGCATGTCTGAAACACATACACACGTAGTAATAGTAGAATAATACTACTACAAGTTAGTTATCCTTTCACCATACTTTGTAGCCTTTCAAAATAGTAAACAAAAACACAAACCATATGTTACTTTTACTTTTAGACCGATGATATTATTACCCGTGGCAAACAAACATTTCTCAATTGCTACTACCACCGTACTTGCTGCCCTATTTTCGTCGTATTGCATCTTTTTTCCATATAATCCTCTGCGTCTTCTTCTTTCTTTTTCAAGAAAATAAAAAAAGAGGCTACAGTCAACAGTGGAGAAAATAAACAGTATTTATGTATATATGATTGTGCTTCTCCGATTTTTTTAATATGGACAGAGTAGATTGAGTCGTCTCTGCAACGCGGCACTTGAGTGCTCAAAACCAAACTCAAATATATGAGCCCTGGAGCCAGCTTTTATTTACAAGTGAAGACTCTCTTCTATATAGAAGAACTCATCGTCTTAATAGAATGCAAACACGACAAATCTACAAAGTAGAAACCCCATTTTCAAACTGAATACGTCGACAGCACCATCCAACCATGTTACCAAAAAAAACTCAAGTCAACATATTATTTATATTTCTTATTAACTTTACATGTAGACTTGATTATAGAGAAAGAAGAGAGGTACAAATACCAATATAATATGTACATATATAATCTAATATAGAACTAGAAAACATATATATGTACATATATGTATACATGGTCTAAAAAATGGTTTTATGGTGTAAACAGACTGAACGTGTACTACACACGTCGTGTAGTATTATGTAGTACACACGTACATAAATAAAAGCAAAGTGAGAGAAGAGGACGAAATGAAAGAAAGACGAAAAGCCCATCGGGGGAAAGGAAAGTTTATCACGCAACAGGGCACAAATGCTCCTAAAAGTCAAGTCAGCTTTGCTGCTACTTGGAATGCATACCAACCAACCCAAAAACTTATAAAGGCAATACAGAAAACATGTTATAGTATCATCACATTATATTCATCATCATCATCACACAGTCAGAGAACTTTGCTTTCTTTCACGCTTTCATAAACAGGTTTATGGCTCATGTTGTATGTTAGCAAGAAGAAACATAAAAAAGATCCTTTTGACTAGGTACTATTCATGTCCACTGGTACTGATGTAATTCTCAGATGAATTATTCCAGATAATTGTCACTACGTAAAACGTGTACCACGGTGGTACTTTAACCAATGCAATAATGGTATATGCGTACTTTATCATCTCACGCCATGAATAAAAAAGCCACACATAACAATTTTCAGTAGCATAAGTTAACCATCATTCAAAGCAACATATTTACCTATAGTGAAATCATAGAGAGTCAGTTGTTTGTCTGTTATTAGAGAAGGGAGCAGATCAAAAGTCCACAGTAAAATGCCAAAAGATGGCAAACGCCATTATCATCATCATCATCGTCGTCATATCCCCAACAATATACCACTGTTTTTACCCAGACCAACTTCCTTCCTTTTCCCTTTTATTTACCAACAGCCCCGGAAGAATTTTACATGCTTCTCCTTTGAGAATTACATCATCCAGAGAATATACAACCAAAGTTATCATCGTCATCATCATAGCATTATAGAACAAGTATGGAACAAATGCAATAAGACTTATATACATTGTTATACAATCTAAGTTATAGTAGGTGTACAGCTACATGAATAGACATGTAAATACAACACAACAAAATTACAGGACAACCTCCATTCATCCATCCGTCCTCCACAACTTTTATCTTAACCAACCACAAAAAAGTATTTTGCTCACAGTTCATGAACTTGACTTGACGCTTTTATACCACAAATTCCCTTTATATTCATGGGATGATGGAGAAAATAAGCAATTCCTTCCAACTTCTAGCTGACCTGCTGCTTCTCAGGGAAAATGGCTTCGTTGCCTAGACCTGGGATATTTACTATACAATACACACATAATCATTCAGAGAGTCAGAGTGAGTGAGCCTCCTAAAATTCTTAAGTCCACTGTAAGCCAAAAAAAACATGCATCTCAAGTCGAGGCCGGACACGGAATTTTTTTATCAGCTTTTACACACCGTGCATGCATGATTTAAAACGCATAAATGTAAAAGTTTACTTTTCTTTTCACTTTTCCCATTTTCTATTGTTTAGTTTAGTACATAAAGCTATATGTATTTGAAGGTAGATTTTTTATAAAACAGTCAACAGTACAACTTTTGGGTTTACACATGATGCTTTTATACTTTTTTTGCGAGACAAGACAAGGGTGAAAGAAGAGGACTTACCTGAAGCAACCTTTCTGCGGTAGGCCGTTTCTTGGGATTTTTGGTTAAAGCAACTTTTACAAAGCTATGGAAGTTTACTGACCTGAAAACCACAATAAGAATACGAATAGCTAATAAGAATAAATTCAGTTTTTCAAAAAAAAAATACAAAGTACATAACTTTTTAGGATTCAAAAGCGGTTCGTGCCACTTGCTTGTGTGTTTTTCTTTTTAGCTTTATACATTACAATCATGCCATTTCATGCATTGTGAATGAGCAATGAAAAAAGTTTATATTATAAAAACATCCACAAATATACTTATGTATAAAAACATACAAAAGGTGTTTACAAAAAGTGAACATTAGCCTATTTTACTCCCTGTGTAGTAGTGCCACAAAGGTAGGCAGTGAAAGTATTATAGAAATTTCGAGCACTTTCACCGCACATAACATACCATTTATCACGATCTTTTAAAGTCGGTGGTTTAAAACTAGTCTTAGCCATCAGGATGAGGGCTCTCATAGGATGAAGATCAAACATGGGAGGCTGGAGTTCCGCTAGCTCTATTGCTGTTATCCCAAGAGCCCACACATCACATAGCTCATTATATCCACCTTTCCTTTCTACTGCAGCCACCTGCAAAAAAGAAGAAAGATTCAGAACACACATATATAAAAATAGGTATAAATCCACGGTGAAGTCTCAAGTGTCAAACGCAAAAAGCAAAAAAAAGCAAACATCAGTCACAAGGAATAAAAGAATAATATTATTATTATGTTATGAATATGGTTTAGGATCATATTTCACATGCAAATGCAAACTTTACGCTACCACGCACTCTTTTAAATCTTTTGACTTGAAAAGTCTATCATTTCATTCTCTTTGTAGTAAAATTGACATACAAAACAAAATAACGAAAATAATAATAAATTAATCATTGTAACCGAGTATAAAAGTACCGCTGCCGGAAAAAAAATGTTATTTTTTTCTCGGTCCCTGACTCCAGAGGGGTTATAAGGCTCCCACGGATTGAAACCTTTGCCCAGGTATTCGTATTGGGGAAAATGAATTGAACTGTTTGTGATTCTCTAAGTAAACTTACAAATTATATACGTTGTACATCACATTTAAAAAGTAATTATAAAATGAACGTTATAAGATTGCATGCCATTTTATATGGCAAATGTAGTTTGTTAAAATATCCGTTGCCCACTTCTGGGATTTATACTATAAAGAATTTGGGAAGTTGGGTAGATAAAATAATAATAATAATAATAATAATAATAACCATCTTGTACGGAATTCGTTGGGTTGAATTTGAGTCATGTTGAAAGAAAATGAACCACAAAATTACATTGTCATTGCTTTCGCAACATAGAGCTTTTATATTTTTCATAAGCGAATTTTTTCTCTAAAATTCTTTCCACTACATCCATTCTTATACTTTCCATTCCTTCATATAGACAGGGTAATGCTACTTTATGGTTACTTTTATATTCACAAAGACCAACGATCGTTATCCTTATATACTCTACCAACAATGATCGGATAGTTGGATTCTATCTTGTGGAAAAATTATTGATATAAAAAGGGACGAAGCACTTTTCTGTTCTATAGATTCAGCATATTATATAGTAGTTTGTTATATACCTACATAGAACTAGTTGTGGTGTTTGATGTAATATGTAGGTAGTTTTCCAGCAAAGAAACAAAAACGGAGAAAAAAGTACCTAGAGCCATGCAAGGAAGAGCAAGACAAAATGAGACAAAACTAGGAGGAGAGACGAAGAAGACACGTACACTCTAGACATGTTACGCCACTGCCATTTTATTGGAATTACTACACATCTACACACACTTGTTTTTCTTACCTCTGGGGCCATCCAGTACGGCGTTCCTATAAACGACCTCCGTTTCCCTAGAGTAGCTGTTAGTTGAGCAGAAACTCCAAAATCAGCCAATTTCACGTCTCCGCCATCAGTCAACAGAATATTTGCTCCCTGTAACAAAAACAGAAACCATGTAGTATATGCAGTTGTTGTACCGTTACGTACATATATATGAGTAATCTAGTAATCTAATATGAATCCAATTCCGGTGTCCATACATACATCTACAACCAGAACTAGTAGTAGAAGTGTTAAAGTTATCATCGCTGCTGCGAGCATTGTAGGAGAAAGAGAAAAACATTCTGCTGCAATGTTGTGGTGTGTTATTAGTCTGATGATCGTGAAGGAACGCAAAAAAAAATGTAAAAACGTGAATACAACATGAATGTATCAGCAACGACTGCAATGCTCCCAACCGTTATAACAACATCTCTATCTAATCATTTTCCACTATAAGATCACCACTACAAAAGAACTAAAAAAAATTCCTAGTTTTTCATCGTTTATTGCTTAACGCAGACAGAGAACCGGTATTATATTCGGCGAACGGACGAATCGAATTTTCTAGTTTCCTTCCTCTCTATGAGGATAACATCATACCATCATCCGAGACTACTACAAACGGTGGCTGCGGCAGCAATAAACGTATACTACACCACGATTATTTCCAGCCATATATAGCATATATCACACGTATATATAACCTACTATAAACTTTTCTTGTGTAATAATATCGTCACACCTTTCCAGTTTTCTTCCTTCCTCGTTCACCATCTCACACGATCTATCTATGCAGCATCATCAAAAAGAAAACGGAAGCAAGACCAAGTATATTGTATATAAACCAAGCAATAACAAACGCGACTTAGATTTTTTTGGGTGACAAGAATACTGATATTATCATCCTCATCATATCATCACATCTCTTGGTTTGTTAGGAGGAAAAAGATGGCAAAAAAGGAAGAGCGTGCGACATGAAAAACACAAGACTCGACTCTATGGGAGTTCAATATTGCGTTCATCTCAAACAATTTTTCTGGATATTGGATCATATCAACCGGAAATAAAAATAAGAACGGAAAATTACACGGTTGGTTGGTATGTCGTATATGTATGATATGACGCTAGATACCTGAGTTCATGATATTCTAGCAACTTACAAAGAATATATAGTATGCATAAATATGTTCACAGACAACTTCAGAAAAAATATCAGCTCCTGGACATATGTAGTAATTTTTATTTTCCCCAAAAAACTTACTTTGACATCTCTGTGCATTTTGCCAAGGGCATGAAGATATGAAAGTCCCCGGAGAGTTTCCTTACAAACGTAGGCAATCTGTGGCTCCGTCAGCGGCCCGGTAACTGAAAGAAACACAAGAAAATGTACAAGGTAAAATAAATGTTCGCGTGTAAAAATAGACAAGTCATCATTACAAACAAACACATTTCTTAACGAATCATCAGTTAGTCAAGTAGCAAGAAGTTGGCATTAGAGAAATAAAACTTTTCTTGAACAACTTCTTCAACATAATAAAAAAAATCGACTTTGCTCCACGTGCTCTGGTGAGGTGACACAAATGTAGACACGCTAAATTATAAATACTTTTCTCTTTTTCTTCAAGAGGCATAAATTCCATAAACTACCACCAATTTTTATTTATTTATGTCACCCATCCATCCCTCGAATATTGTACACCTGTCATGATGGCACACATGTCATGTTTTTCGTTACATACTTTTTTGCGTGTTTTCTTTGTTTTTCTTCTTTGTTGAGTATGAACATGAACTACTTTTTTTCTAAGAAGAACAAGTCGGCAACTAAAGCAAAGCCAAACCACTTAACTTTTATATGTACATTCATATATAACAAAATATGATCATACATATTTCATATATAATACCTACCCAACTTCCTTTATTATTATAAATTACAGCTTAATATACCTACACCACAACGACATAAAATACCTACACCATCACGCGTTCCTCCTACCAAAGTAACACGTTGTAATTTAAGCAATAAATTATTTTGATTCCATCAGTCAGTCACACAACAACAAACAGTAACAGTATGTTCACTCATTATTTTGTCGTCGTTATGCGGTGGGTTTATTTTTTTTTCTTCGGTCGATTCAATACTAAAATGCTTTGGGCACCACAAAACCATTGTTCTTCCATTTTATTTGTTCCTGGAACTGCTGAGGTTGCAGCAGCACAGCTAAAAAAAACATTAAAGTACAAAAGCCATTTTTGAAGTGCTTGACAAACTAGCAAGGGGCATGCAACACAAAGTTACAAAAAAAAACACAAACTTGAGCAGTGCTACATACTCGAAGCGTGCATGATGCATGCATGTGTTCAAGTGTTTATGCTTGCATGCACAATAAAAATACCTACATGGCAAACAAATTCATTTTATACATGCGCACTTTGCATATAATCTGCTCTTATGTGCTCCAGCAACGCTTTGTATATTCTAATTCCAAGATTTGCTGTTCGAAACATGCACGCAATTTTAAAATTCAAATTTCCGTGCACTTTTTTAATTCCACAATCATTTTTAATGGTCTTGTAGTCTCATAGCAAGCTCGCCAAGTAGAGACAGGTGCATGCATTTAAAACTCGAATTCAAAGAAAAAATGCACACATGTATATTACACGCTGCTGAACATTTATTTTCTTTCGAGGATTTCCTGGAAAACCATTCGACTTCAATTTTGCCGCTTGCCAACTAAAAATGTGAAATGTACCAACCTCGAATTCCTCTGTACATGTATTTTATGTAGGTGTACTTTGTTAATTTTGGTTTTTGCTGGAATCATGTTTATTTGTTGTTATTACTGCGGTTTTACTGAGCACAGGGGAGGAAAAAAGGAGAGTAATTTCTATACATTGAAACGTAAATAATAACAGCATTCCGGTTTGAGTTTTCACTTTTATTTTTCGGTTTGCGTTTCTCATCTGTTCTAGTGCTACTGGCATCATGTCAAATGTTTTCCCTTTAAAAAACTTTTTTCCAAGTGCTTTGCGTGTGGATGGCACCACGTACCAATTTGGAACTACCAAATAGTTTTGTTGTTGGTAGTATATGGATCCTGTTGTATTTACGAATGATTGTGGTTTTTGGCGGCATGACTTGACATGTCATGTTAAAACACTAGCAATTACTATACCTTTTAATAGGTTTCTAGACATTTAATTTCAAAAGGTTCTATTCCGATTATAGTGCAAACCAAATATTTCAGGCGTCAACTACCGTTATCCAAACAAAGATAGGTATGTTTCGTTTTTGCTGCTTATTTGAAACCTTTAAACCTTCGTATTATGTATACAACCAACAAAATCTCTAGAATACACACACAGCCATATATCACCTGCTCGTCAAGTCAAACTGTGTTTATAGATTGGGCACGGCGAAAAAAAATGGAAACCTCCTGCTGAATCATATCATTCAGAAACAAGGCGAAACCATATTCCGGTATGAGCGGGGGCAGATGAGGTTATCAAAACAACAATCATGTAAAAAATTGTAGCAGCAGCAGCATACACTAAAAATGTGAAGAAATGACAAAACCTTCGTTTTACGCTCAACAAAAACTGCCATACAACACCAGAAAAAAAATTAACTGCTTTTACAACAGCTTGAAATGTCGTTTGATTTACGTACGTTATAGCAGACTATATAACTTGTAATTTATGATGTAAATGAATTTTATTTTGCTATTATGTGGAGAAAACTCTATCAACCTTACTAATTCTCAAGTTGTTATTGATTTCGAATGACTTGACTTGTAAAAAAGCCTCGTGTAAAACAAGTCCCACACATCCTTCCCTTTTTTTATCTTTTAATCATACTGAATGGCTAAATTTGTGTTAATTCAGCAATTTTCTGTCTCCTGCTCTCTTAGTAAATAGAGCTGACTCCTCAGTAATTGATTCACTTTCATACATTTAACAAGCCGTTTAAGTAAACTACAGACGTACCTATATAAAACCCTTTTTTATTGCATACACACATACCAGAAACTGTAAGCGAAGAAAATCGATACTTATCTGCTTTCTCGCAAGTATTTTTCTTGTTTTGTGATGAACAACAAAACAAACAAGGAATTATTTATGAATCTACACCCGAACTGGATAGGAAAGGAGACTTCAATTTCAACAATATCATTCAGGCAGAAAAAAAGACGAAAGGAAGCTCAAAACTAACGCTAAGGGAAATAGTCTTTAGCTCATTTTCTTTGCGTTTGTTTCACTGTATATAGTTGAGTGAATTGAAACAAAGCAGAGGTATAAAGTTTGGAGAAGATAGTGGTTGTAGCCAGAGTTTGCACACGAATTTATTCATTAGTTATTTCTAGTCAGCATAAAACTAATCAAGCAGTCACCACAACAAAACGTAAAATGACGACGCTGAGAATAACACATTATTGTCGCCTACAATTACTCATGGATTTTGCATCAACAACAAACCAGCAAGAGGGAAAATGGTTTTGCTGGCTACTTCACGTAAAGTCATTCCAAATAAAAAAGGAATAGTAAATGGTTCGTAAAAATTTGCTGGAAAATTGCAAAAGTCTCCATCCCATCCTTTTTGCCTCCTTGTTCGGTTTCTTGTTTTATCAGCACATTTAATCATTTACAAAACTGTACAACATTTCCAGTATTTATTATATATATGACCACAATAAGTACAGTGTTTAATGGAGCTTTTTATATTACTTCCTGGTTCACTCTTCTCTTCTCGCCAACTTTCCCCACAAGTAAGTCAAGCTAAAAGCAAAGCAAAAATGGAGTGGTATATATATCAGTTCAGAAGGTTCAGAAAGGAAACTTGTTAGTATATAGAAATTTCCATTTACAGCGTGAAGAATACAACTGAGATTGTGCTAAATAGGTTGTTTGGTGGTGGGCTACTAATGTTATGTGGTACTGTGGTACCTTAACTAAATATAATTTACTGGCCCACTCTCTCTCTCTCTCTCTCTCTCTCTCTCTCTGAGCAAACTTTCACATAAACATGTCTGTTACACATTTACACAACACAGCGTAACTATCACCGGAGGGAAAAGCAACAAGGGAAAGTGCTTCTAGCCGCAATAACCTATCAACCTGTAATTTTCACCCTGTAATGGTTAATGCAACGCTATTTACTAATATTTATACGCAATGACTAATGACAGAACATAACATTCAACATTTGAACTTTACGAAAATTTTGAATCTAAAAGGTTTGAAACTGCGCGACTGATGATGATGATAATGATAGCAATAAAAAATGCACAAATAGTTCTTGTTCAGTACATTATAATGATAAAGAAATAAGAAATCTGTTATTTCAAAGGTTGACTGACAGGAATAAACAAATTAGTGGTTTTGTCCCTATTTGCTTTAATAGTATAATGTATTCCATTAGCACCACCACATAGATATACCTATACTATATGTACCTAAACCTAAAACGCAAATCATTATTAGATAAATTAAGAATACTATCAGAAAATGTAACGTACATAAACGAAAAATGAAGTCGGTAGATTGGAACACTACTTTACACCTCACAATCAGCTATAACAATAAACCATACAAGTGGGAGTCAGTCAAATAGCTGTCATCATTCTGATGATCATCCATATCACCCATCATCATAATCATATAACACATACCTATGTATCCATGATTTACGGGCATTTTTATTAAACATTTTATCTGTCCAGCAGCATTCTCTTAAATTGTATGGATTTGTAGGGTTTTACACACAAAATGTTGAGTTGGTTGATATTGTGTACACCAACAAATCGGTTATATAACTATAAACAATTATTAAATTCACGTGTATGGCCTCTGGCTTGTACGCAAAGAATCAAACTCTGCTACTTTCATCCAGCATTACAACTTTATACTCGTCTGCATTTATATTCTGTTATATGCTTCTGCTGCTGATGAGCGGGTGTGTAAACCGAAATACAATATTATATAGAGGAATGTTGAATGTGTAATAAATGTCTATGGCACATGTCATGTCAAATAAATCTCATAAAATATCACTGACATCCTATCTTGCATGCATGAAAAGTTTTCGCATACGACCCGTTTGTAACAAACGCATGCATAGATCATCATCATATGTATAGCTAACTGGCGTTATAAAAAACCACAGTTATATACGTATTTACACACATATTAAACCTGTAACCAAAAATGACCTTTTTGTATTTTCATGACTGAAATCTTAGCATGATGCATGCATGTATCGCTGCCGCCATATGTCATAACATAACACTCAAACCCGACACCACACACTAGGCAAATGCACCAACCGAGACAACCTTAGTAGCTTTCCCTTCCTTCACGGCATGTGCTGCATTTATTATTACGCAAAACCATGCTTAATACTGTTGAACAAAGTGGAAGAAACAAGTAAAAAAGTTGACACTTTGTAATTCAAGGGATGTTTCCAGCTACTTAAATTTTTTTGGCTCCACACTCAAGTCTCAAGTCAACTATACGAAACCTGAAGAAGAAACAGCTTAACTTACCAAGCAATGCAATGCCAACCAAACCAGAGAAAAAAAGAAGTAGAGAACATTGGGCATGTGTAAAACACACAATAAAAAGTATAACAAGAACATTGACAGAAAAACAAGGAGAGAAAGAGTAAGTATCATCTTCTCAAGCAATGCATTTATTTATGGGATACTTTTAAGCCCTTTCGGAGACGAGAAAACTAGTGAGGTGGTGGTATAGTAGCAGCAAAGAGAAAGTTGAGATTACTCTGGGTGATAACATGAAGAATAACAATAGAGACAACTTAAAGCAAAGTAGAAAAAATGTTAAAGATGCAAGAACTATCCATATTATTATATGTGTAGTAGTAGTAAGAGAAGTAGTTGAATGGGATTGAAAATGACAAGTAAACATGAAACTATGAAGCAGAAGAGAAAAAAAAGCAAAAAGGGATGAGAAAATAGTTTTAATAGCGACAAGAGCACAAAGGAGGACACCACCATTGGACCCAACACACTCTACTTTTCTGTTTTTTATACAGGTTGCTTGATTTGATGCATTACCGTATTACTCACAGACGCTATCGCCATCATCATCATCAATTTAGGAATTTTAAATGAGGAAAAATAAATCTTTCTCGTGTCTGTGTGCTTGTCTCTTTTCTTTATTCTCACTCTCAACATCAAACATTCAGCAAAAACACAGACCCAAAGTACCAGCAGTATCGCTACACAAAATTCCACCTTTTTTATTCATTACTCTTATGTATTTTTGTTTTGCTAGGTTCTCCCTCTCGGTCGGATATGCCCAGTGATACTACTAATAGTGTCCTCCTGTGTACATTTCACTTCTTTCTGCCGTGCATTATCCTCATCCTTTAAACAAACAAAAAACGCAAAAAAACGAAGCAGATAATGGCAACAGTACAAATGAAACAAAAAGCAGCAGCGATGCTGGAAATGTAGAATGAGGAATAAAAAATAAACTTTTAGTGAATTAAACCTAACTGAACAAGACAGCAGCAAAAAAGAGATGGAGAATGGAGATGGATGAAACTATGAAACAAAATCTGAGGGTCTCTTTGCGATTGAGATGGGTGTATTATTATAAAAGCAATTGCTTTGTAGTGTCTAGTTTGTAGTAGTTACATATATTGTAGTTTAAGTAATTACATAAAGAGCGAGCAGTTGAACGTACGGCTTCAGGGCAGTTTGTAGTTTGTACAGAAATGACAGTGGCGATAAGCTTTCTCACAAGCGGAAATGGGAAAGATACGGTTGAGTGGGCTTGTATCTCACTTGCGACTCGAGCCTCATCATCATCATCGGGATCAGATTCCATTTGCAGGTACCTCGCGGCTTCCCATTATTATTATCATCTTCATGATCCAGCGTTATAGTACAAGCTTTATAGTTTGGCGAAGGACGATTGCTTGCTTGACAAGCTTTGTCATATCATCAGATCCCACACCACACTACAAACTAATTTTATATATTCATTTTATACATACCTAGTTACCTATTTATAGTCAAAATCAAGTACGCAATGCAGAATACAATCAGAGTTATAAAAAAGCTATTTGAAAATGTATCATCTGATCTCGGTAACATTGTCAAGTGTGTTTGGTGTTTGTTGAGTGATGGAGCGGAGATGAGAAAAAGGTACATACATAAATGCATAGATGCCTTTACAAATGTACTACGTATGAATGAACATGACAGCTTCACTTCATACTTACTACATGACGAAGAAGAGGAATAGGTACAGATTCGTTTTCTTTCTGTCTGTCTATACAATCAACCACTACTATGCTATATGATGCTGGTTTTTGAGTCTATTACACATTTCCTGATGTTGATGATGGATGATTATTAATAGCAAATATGGAAGAAAGCTTGCTGCTACTTTTGCCAAATGATGATGTTGTGTTGTTGTACACTCCGGCGACTGTTGTGTTGTTGACGACAAACTAGTAAAACAAACAAAACCGAGAGCAATATGTGTACATTTGTATGTAAACTGAGAAAGAAAAAACAAGTGTTAAATTTTCACTTTGCTACAAAACCATCTTATATTATTATAACACGTTCGTATGCATGCACATCATTATAGTTATACATTTATATGCACACATGTCATCCCTTATGCCTGACTACAGCCCGTTCCATTTTTCCATTACCCTATCATCTCATAGTCATCATAATATAAAATGTCTCAACACATCATACATCATCGTCATCATAATCATTTCCATTTTCCTTAAAATTTATAAACGTACAGCAGGATAGTATCCCTTTCTCCTTGTATATACGTATATATACATTTACATTTAATATGAATACACTTCAGCTTCCAGCAGGTTCTCCATTTTTATACCCCATTCTTCAATAGTGAAACAATGTAATACATTTATTTAATATATGGACTGTACTTCTACTTAAAATATATATACACGCATAACAGAATTCTTCAAAGGATAATGAGCTTTCACTGTGGGGATTCTATATATAGCAGAAGGAGCAGTAAAGAATAATATGTAACAAGTAATCCAAATGCATAACCTACTTACTCCCTGGAGAAACAACAACGTCAGCAACAGCAGTTAGTGTAGTGTAGTGGAACCAGAACAACATAGTAACACGCAAAAATTCTGCTTTGTTTACGCCATGCCATCAAACTCTAACGAACCTTGCCTCGTTGCCTCGCATATATAGGTGGTATAAATATTACTTTCATTTTTCATTTATTGTCAGCCTGCATGTTTAAGATAGGTTTCGTTATTTATTATCATGAAGCAGCACCAGCATGCAAAAGAGCACGGCTATATGATCAAGTACTTTTACAAAGCAATTTTATTGTAAATAGTAAATGCAATATACAGGCAAACTTGTTGGAAATACATAATGAGTTCGAATGGTGTGTGTGATTCTATAAAATATTTTCTTGCGTTTTTTATATAATAAAGAGAGCTGAAAATGACATCACAGCTCAATTCACATTGGTGGAGTGGAATCGCAAACGCAAAACACGTGCCCAATGAAAGTAATGAATTTTGCATTCTTCGTACGTAATCCATTCTGAATTGGTGTTTTCATTAAAGTTCTGAAATAAAATTGTTTTGGAACAATACAATTTTCCCTGGAAATTTAGAATTCATCCATAGTTTATATACTTATGTATATATGTAAGAGAGTTTGAATTTGAAGTACTTTTGTTTGTGTGTGGAATCCACTGTGGATGTTAGCTAGTCAAGTTGGTGTTGGTATGCGTGTATGTCCTTCATTTACTTTCATTACCACTTCTATCACAAAATAATAGAAAAATATATAAAACTCGTTTGGATTTTCTATCGAAAAAGACTTCTTATTCATCCGTTCTTTCAAGTATTCCCTTTTCTTCCAACTTTTCTCTCGTTTTCCCTTCATTTTTCGTTCAAAAAAGTTTAGACTTTTCATATTATTGTCTATATCGTCCACTATATGAACCATTGTACAAAACAACAATACATTGACAATGAAGATGGTAATGAAAACATGGAAAACATTTTTCTTCTTCTCTTTGTCTCTCTATTAAACGTTCATTCTTTCCTTCATCTTTTCTTTGAGTGAATGACCTGCCCACGCCACCACACAAGAAAACAACAGACACAAACAAATCAGCCGTAGTACTCAAGCCATACTCTGTTTCTTTTGTTATCATCATTATCTCCGTTTCTCAATCTAAAAAGTAATTCCCCTATTCTTATTCTGGAACAAATTCACAACCCAAGTTTAAGTCGAAGAATGATTCATAGTAGGTATGTTTTCGCGTGTTTCCATTTCTTTTCAACCCAATATAGTAAAGCACATGCAAGGATTCGTTTCGTGTTAGAAAAAAGACGCTCTCAAGAGAAGTAAACAACAAAGTAACTCATCAAAGTGATCCGTCTCGTTCAACAAACAAAACTTCTTTCTCTCTCCGCTTCTTCTCCACGTTTAATCTGCACATTTTCCTTTTTCTCTCTCCTTCTTTCTATGCTTGTTATTTCCTCAAATTTTTTATTGCCAGGTCCAATAAACATACTACTCTTTTAAGAAACAAATACGAAATGTAAGAATGTAATAAAGTATAAAACGAACCTAGCAAAGGAAGTGGAAGAAGAAGGAAGCTGTAAAGAATTAGCAATAAAACGGCAGACTTATCCCATCAGTTTTTCTCAAACACACGTCAAACAGCTCGGTATAGAGTTGTGCAGAATAAGTTAAGAAAATCAAGTAACTTCCTGTTGTATGCTTCTTGCAGAGCAAACGTTCAGCAGTACTATCTATTCTACAGCATGATCATCTTCTTACTGAACTAGACTGAAGATGCTAAGCAAACACCACTGATCCTCTCTGTCTGGTCTGTTGCTGCTTCCGCTGATCTGATCAGATCAGTATCTTATATTCTCACACAACAGTAAAGTTGCTCTGGTGTCTCAGTGTCTTCATCTTCCACAATACACGCACACAAATCCCTTATTTCATAAAAAAAATACCAAACTTCCCGATAAAAAAAAGTTAAGTATGCGTAGTGCCCAAACTATACTAATTTTTTATATTTCCCTGAATTCAATTCAATGCACACATTATATAACGCGTGGAGAGAAAACCCATCTGCCTTTCGCATTCCATGTGGTAAGGTTTACTAGTGAGCCTTACATTCGCGGCACGGTTCACTCAATTCAACTCTACAGAGAGAACCGAGCAATGTTAATGAAAATGAATGAGTCATGCTTCTTCGCATATTATATCGTTTACCTTGTGCCGTAGATAAAGTGCAAAAAACGAAGAGATTCCTTCAAAGATATTTGAAAATTAAACTTTACTATACGGTTGACGGAACAGATAATAAGGCAAAACGATCGTTCCATTCTTCAAAAAAATAAACTAACACTGCTCATCTTTTTATATTTCGGCTTATTAGCTTCGTTCACGAATGTTATGTTTTGTAATCATCAACCAACGAAAAGTAAATACTTAAATGGAACCAAAAATGAATATTTTTTTCCAAATAAATGCATTTGCACTGAATGAATATTTCACAATCATTTTACCTTTTATTATTTTGCTTAAAAACAGATTTAAAAATCCCCACTCTTTTCGTCTTCTGAGAAGACTATTCTCTTTTCCAAACCAACGTTTCTCTGAGATGATAAGGATTTCTTTCTCCGAAAAGCTGGGTTTTTCTTGATAATTTAAACTAAACAAAAATTTCCTAGAACTTATTACTACTTCGTTTCCTTAAAAAAATGATGATGACTGATGACATTATAGAGTATAGCAAAAAAAAATCTCATTTCTTTCTGTAGCCTTACACGCTTTTTCTATCCTCATCTCATTCCCTTTCCATCATCTCGATATTATTGCAGTTTATTATCTCTGCTCATTCTTCTTCTTTTCCAAAAGCAAACACAACTGTCAAAATCGGTTTCATCAGACGAATATAAATGTGCTACCACTCAAAGAACAAATTCATCTTTGTGCATGACAGAGAGATGTAACGAGAGAACAAACCTTGCTTTTGTATTTTGTAACGATTCTAAACTCTCCGGAAACTTACAGGAGCGCCACTGCACCACTACCACCACAGCACCGTCGCGTCATAGATTCATATAACCAGATACTCATAAATCAAACTGCCATTCCCCCATAAATAATTCTTCATCCATTGCATCACCTCCATTTATTTTTCCATCCGATTCCTTTTCATTTCCATTTCATTGCTAATTTCTCATTTCCTAGAAGACGCATAGTACTACTTAAAACCAACAAAAACCTACTATTTCTATTGTTTGCAATGAATAAAAGAGCGTTACTGCCGCCGCCACTGGGATAGGACAATATATAGTTTCCAGCAACCACTATAGGCTGAACTGATTAAATACAACTTTGGGTTTTATTCAGTTTGAACAAGTTCTCAGAAACGCGTAATAACTCCCACAACTTTGAAGAACCACTCAGACGTGTTTCATTCTATTCAAATCATACATCCATATACATCTCATCTCACCAACATTTTTCATTTCTTTCGATTCACTGAAAACTTTCTTCACTTCTCCAACAAGGAAAACCCGAGCTCTGGAATATTCAACTTATGCATATCTGACAATACTTGCACCTTTATGTGCATTCCTCTGGCCCTGCAATACCAATACACATTGAATTCCCACATCAGTCGAGCCGCACCGACATTGCAGTTGGAAGGCATGTATATAACATACCTACATGATGTAGGCTACATCGTTACTTATGATTATGAGTTATGACAAGCGTGAGAAGAGAAGAGACATCGAAAGTCCAAGCATACTATGCCACGGCAAAGAAGGCAAGTTTTATATTTCATTTTTTCTATACACGTCGTGTCACCCGATGTAGCTCATATATGTAGCTCATTCATTATTTTTGGTGATAATTTCCAACAAAATAGTTTGCCTTTTAGTGCTTGCTATGCAACGGCGGCAGTGTATGCATGACCTCGGATGTTAATGTCTTTCTCTCGCTTTCTCTACTGTATTTTACGCAACGGGTTTATATAAAATCTTGAACAAACGCAGATATATACAGCAAAAATGGACATAGTGCTAACTCCACTAATTAAAAGCTTCATTTAATTTTCATGAAATTTTTGGCCATTTCATCGTCATTATTTCATTCCACGTAGTTTCTATATGCATGGGTATATAAACAATATATACTGGGTAATCACAGTCTCTGAAATGCAAATTTTCATATATATATAATGCAACTCATGAATAACGACTGCTACAATAACCAGTCTAACAGCAGCAGCGTACGTATATAATAGAGAAATGAAATGACAAAGGAAAGGACTGTCACACACACATAGTCGCATTTTATTTCAGTCAAGCTAGAGGAAAAACAAAGGAAAATGCAAACAGGCAAGTCAGGCATGCAAGCACATGAAGAAAAGAGAAATTTTGTTGACGAAACACAAACAGACGGCTCCACACGATGCTTTCCCCTTTCCATTCCTTTGTTCCTCAATCTCATTTCCTTCATATTCATCGTCGTCATCGTATAATAAAAAGCAGAACGTTTTCCTCGAAAATTCATTCATTTTCTCCGCGTGTCCCGGACCAGAGGTCCCTGTTTACTTTGCATATTATGCGTTGTTCCTCTACAATTTAATAATAATAACATACACCTAACTATTCTCTCTTTATTTCTGCAAAACTATCACATACTCACTCACTCTACATCACATCCCTCCTTTGAATCAACACTCTGTCTTTTTCCTTTTATTATACAAAACTCCACTTTATTCCACATGTTTTTCCCTTCTCCTCCGATTCCTTGCCTTTTTCTTTATTCCTATGCCTTCACCATACACTTGCACTTGTCATGTTGATTGCATATATGTACGTTTTGGTTGCTCTGTTACTTTACATTTAACATCGTACTTTTCTCCAAGCCTTTTTTCTTTTCTCCAAATACCATCTTCATGGAACGTTGCCCTGTACTTTCTCCTTATTTTCTTTTCTGTAGTACCCTCTACAAAATCTACCAGCCTTGAGAAATAAAGAAACCGGCTCAGTTGAACTAGTCAAGTTGGTTCTTTCTCCAAGGCTTGGAGAATGTAGTTAGGAGTAGCTCACAAGTCACACAGTGGAGAGCTCAAACCGTTTTTGGCATAAATATGCAAATTAAAATCAATAGAAGCTCTTCTACTATCCATCCTTTTACTCTAAGCTCTACTCATGCATTTACCAACACAAAAGTTTGAAGTAACATTTTTATATATAGCAATACGAAATCGCATTACATACAGCGTTTGTAACTAGACTGACACCTATATATTTGCGCTGCACTATGTTTTTTTTACATAAATACATAATACAATAATAATACATTGTTCGGGCTAACCATAAGTTCTAAATATATGATGATGACACTATATTGAACAGATACAAACTTACATCTACGTTCATACGACACCAAATTATACATTGCTTTGTCCCTTAAACACAATACAAAGTAAAAGCAAGGCCAAAACCAAACTTTTTCCCTGTCTATATTGTTGACGTACCACGAACACAAAAAAAAACTCGAGAGAAAAAAGAATAGAAAAAGAAGAAAAAAGGGAAAGGATAAAAAAGTATAAATGGGTGTATATATTCACATATCCCTCTTCATATTTTTGTGCGTATGCCCACACACCAGCATGTGTCGTGTTCTATTATTACTGACAGAGAAATATAGACAAGGATTTCAAGAGAAGAATTGTAGAATTCGCTTTTCAATAGAAGAATAGATTTTTACCAACCAGTACCACTGCCACTGCTTATAATATAATAAGAACGTATATATTTTCATGTGTCAATGTGCTTTCTTCCACAACACAATAAATTCTATTCTGTAAAAAATAAATTCCATTCTACCTATCTCTCCCGGCTCTTGGTGGTATGGTGTATAGATTTATATCTTGTTAGCATTTTTAGCCTCTAGTCTTCCTACCCGGGTAGCCAGAAAAAAGAGCTTAACGAGTTTATTCGTCAAGTTAAACCAAACAGTGCTTTATCAATATACTTTCCATCATTATACCTATAACTAAACTTGGGTATAATGTATATTATGCACTGTATAATATAGTATTACTAATAGACAAGTAGAAGTAACATTGAACATTATAGGCAATCCTAAAAAAGCTCCGTTTTTATCATATCATATTTTACCATCATGGTGCTAGTATCCTATCATGCCGATCCTATTTCCTATTTTTCTCATTTTCATGTTTCCCATTGCCCATGTTCAGGCATTGAAAAGGACAGGAGCGAATGCACTTGCCAATAATAAGCAGACACGAATCGAAGTGAATGAAATGAAAGGCGAAATAAAATATTTCTTTAATACATGCAAAGAAAAGAAAAACTCCACACAATAAAAAGCAGTGCACACACACACACACACCGACTTCCGTTGCTGTACTTTTGGGAGGCAAACACCAAACGTGTCATGCCATGTTACTGCCGCTGATGATGATAGCAAGGAAGGCAGCAAGGCTAAAAAAGAAAAAGACATCCATTTCTCTCGTTCTATTGAGCAATTTAAAGAGTGTGCTGTGTGTGAACCTGAACTTCTTCTCTTTGTACTCTAACTTCTGCTCTCTCTCTCCTCTCTCTCTCACTACTTTCCCTTTGCCAACTTCTCATGTGTGAACTATAAGTTGCGAGTAGTGGTGTATATGTTATAGCTAATGTATCGAACCCAAACCATGCGATGCCATTCTTGGCTTTCACTTTTCATTCTATTTCTATTTCATCGTTATAATGATCATGCGGTGGTGGTGGTGGTGATGATGTTGGTCGACATATATATGGCTCCAAGAAAGTTTAAGAAGTTATAAGAAGGATAAAAGAGCATTACATGCATATCTTACAAGCTTGATCATCATCATAATCATAATCATCATGACTTGCTCCTGCTGCGGATCCTATTATCACCTAACGATTTTCATACTTTTTTCCACAGTAGTAGTAGCAAACCCACATCATCGCTCCACCATATACAGGGTCATATATTCATGATGATTCGACATGTATAATGATCACGATGATAATGCATTATAAAAAACCAGCATGAAATATATATACATACAAGACAAAGTTTATTGTATATATGATACAAGACAAAGTTTCTTACTACTACTATTATTTACTGAATGTCATGTCATACTTTCAACTTTCCTTCCTGGCACTTGCACGTATAATAGGTATACGCAAATGGTAGGAAAATAATCGGGATGGGAAAGCAGCTGCATATTGCATATATATATCTACATTTGCCACCATCATTACAATAAAAAAGGCAACGAAGTTTTTCATCTTTCACCATTATCTTCTCTTTTTGGCCTTTGGCTCATTTCATTACTGTCTTGTCTTAAAAGTTTCATGATTGCATAACGCATACTTATACTCACTCACATAATGTGAGTCACATTACTACACTAACAACTTGGGTGACAACTGGATTAGTAGTGAGGTAGATACTTTGTCTACATCTATGTAATCTGCTTGCAAAGCCTTAGGCCATCTCAAGGATGTGAAAAGGTAGAGAAACTATGTTTACGTTACATTACATATTTTTGAGGACTGCTAACCATTTACGTAATCACAGACATTACTACTACACCAGACCAGCAAAGCACTCGTGGCCATTACCCCCCACCCCACCAACGGTGAGCGGTGAGCCACCGCACGGCTAGGCTATATCCCATCATCAGTTTTAATTTTGAGAACTTGTCTTGTTTCCTACGATAAAGACATTTGGAGAAATAACGGAAGATGATATTGCATGGATATATATGATTGTGTTAAAATTGCAATTAAAATAAAAATAAAGACCCTTTTAAAAAGTAAAAATTATCTAAAGGACTATTATTAATAACTGGATGAAAATGCAAAGTATTTGTACTAGTGACTATAGAGCTACATGTTTCGTCTCGAACAAATGCGGCTTTCTCTGTTGGCTTGTCTCTAGGCAGTATACCTACCTACACATCATGGGATATGGGACAATCAAGGAACACTGACTATACATGCACTGATGCACTATACTTTTGGGTTTCTTATTCTATTCAACCGGAGGACACATTTTTCACACTATTTCGTTAAAAAGTACCCAAAAAGGATAGTAGTTTCCCACTTAATGTCACATACAACAATGCATGTGATACTACAAAGAGTGAAAGAGTGACCTCGTTTTTTCCAAGTTTTTTTCAGCATCAGAGTTTTTCTCTTCTAAGGCAAACGGCACTCAAGTGTCTCCTTCATTCTTTTTTACACTGTCATCTCTGCTAAGAAAGCTTGCTTCTGCTTGCTGTTATCATATTATTACTATATCCATCCATACTAACATTGCTAACATTTATTTTTAATACTTCTTGTTTACCCCTTTGGTCTTCTTCGTTTTAGTCAATACTTCTTACAAACTTGGTCTTACTAAATCCGGCTTTAAGCTTTACATGATCAAAATTGCATTCACATCATTATATATCACAAGTAATATGAGTTACATGGTATACAAAGTAACGAATGATAATAATGGTGATTGTGAACAATGAGAAAAGACGTCACGTATAATCATCATTACTACATGGTCACTTGACCAGGACCATAATATTTTTTTGTATTCGATGTAGTGCTTGCTGCTGGCTTTATAGCTTTTCGTCTCCTCAACTTGTTCAATTTCCAAACAATTTTTATTCTTTACATTTTGCTGATGCACGTTTCTATATTATGTATATGTATAGAACATATACCTACCTATACTCTATTTTTTTACATTAGTAGTGTTTTGTTACACCTTGCTTTTTTGTGAATCAACTTTGTTGACAATATTGTTCTCTTGTGAATGAATTTTTTACACAAAAAGTTTTAAAAAATGTATATAGTAGTATCATCATCACTCTTTATTCTTTCACTTTACCATAGCCTTTTTCAGTTATTTCCCTTTTTAAGTTAAAAGAATACTTGAAAAAATTGGCTCTCCACAGCCCACCCAGCATATTATTATAAGTGCAATACGAAGAAAAACAATCTGAATCTCAACCCAACAAAAACAGTTGAATGTGTCATATGAACCAGATAGCACTGTTCAAAGAAAGCCAAGAGAAAACAGAATAAAAGCTAAAAACGACCAAGAGAGAAAGTTTTTTTCTATTGAATTCAGTAGTAACAAGAAACCTGATCCTATCCGCAACTTGCGAGGAGGAACTGCTACCACTACCTCCTTCCTAGTTCCTACTATCTGTTTTCTGTATATATAGGCACATAATAAAAAAGGAATAAAAAGGAAAGAATAGTAACAAATGGTTGAAAAGTGCTGGGACGACAGTCCCTTAGGATTAAAGGATTCTTTCACAAAAAGGGCCAGAAGGTCGCCACGTATCATATCAGAAACGACGACATGAGAGAAAGTCGAAAACTAGAAGGAAAATTTCCACCTTTCTACACATGTACTACTTTCAGTATTTCAGACTTTTAGCAAACCTCTTCAGTAACAGAAGAGAAAAGAGAGCACATTTTTTTGTGGAGTTGTGTCTGTATCTGTATGTACGAAAGAATGGTGGTTCGTGGTGCAAAAGCACTTGCAGGCCAACATAAGATAGCGAGAAAATTGGTGGATAGGCAGATCGAATTGCATTTTTTTAAACTAGCCGTGCTACACAAAACCGTTCAACTGGATCTTTTTGGTTATTCGTTTGATACTCTTTTCTGAATCTGAATAATATGTACTATTTATATAGTTCTATACATTTTTTTCAGTTTTCATTGTGTAAACACCATGTGTACATATGTACGTGCGTACAAAGAATTCCTAACCAATTCATTGGAAGCCGGTGGTATAACAAAACTTTACAGAAAAAATTCAACCACCCTACAGCCAGTGAGCCACAAAAATGTCTGTGTGACTGTCTTTTTGCGTTTGCCGAAACGAAAAGACGGTAATCAGCAGTCGTATCGTAACTGACTGGTTTTATTTCTTTCCTACTCTTTTTCAGAATAATGTTCCAAGCGCGTTTTGTACGTGTATTAGCGAACGAACTGACTACTTTTTTCTCTCTCGTTGTCAGTTTCAACTAAACTGTAAAAAAACCTTCTATATATTCATCCCATGCAAATTTTATTAAAGTTGCGAAAGTACTAAACATACAGCGAGAGAGAACAGTTACAAAAAATGATAATAAGAAATAGGAGTAGTAGTAGTATGATGACATGACGAGACAGACAATATTATTAGCTTGGGGAATTTGTAAACAGTAAAGACTATAGACAGATGTTGGAAAGGGCATAGCACATTCTACAAAAGTTAAAGTTTAAACTTCTTATTACTTTCCTTTGACGGTATACAAACGAAACGAGTGAGCACAAAAACAACAACAGCAGCAGAAAGTTCAAAGAAAAATAAATAAAAGACAAGATGACGCGGTGACGAGATGAGTTTGAGTTCAATGAAATCTAATCTTCGATTATCTCACCACTAACAAACAAGAGTCACTCTCTTTGATGTATGCATGTAACATTAAACATGCATGTATGACATACATTGTATGTATATGTGATAGGTACTGTATATGTTTGTTTGTAGTGGGAGAAACTGTAAATAGTATGCAAAAAATATACACCTATCAACAAAATTGAAACTTGTTCATTTTTCTTGCTAAAGCCTTTTCTGCTGATTGTGAAAAACCCAAGAGTACAAACGCGATTCATGAAATAAAATCATAAAATCTCAAATTATAAAGGACTCCTTTTCCCCTTTAATAATATATATACATGAAATGTAGGTACATACAAAAGAGTAATGCCTAAATATTTATTACAGCAAATAATGTACATACATACAAATCTATCTTCTTTATAGAAATAAGTTTGTTCATTTTATTTCATGATTATTGTTGATTTCATCAGTCGGACTCCCCTTTTGCCTTATAAAGATTGTCCAATTGGATAATAATAATAGGTAATAATCCTTTTGTTAGGAAAGTAACAAAAACAACTTTTACGAAAAGAGCAGTAACCAGATAAATTAAAAGAATTCAAGTGAGTATGTGTGTGTGTGAAAAAGTGCGTGGGATGTGCCATACGCGTTCTCTTTCATTTTCATCATCATTATTCTCAACAATAATGGCTAACATACCATCAAGCTAAACTATTATTACATACACGCCCAACGATAACGATATAAAAGCAATGCAGATGTGGATCAGTGGAAAGACCCAAGGATCAAGCTACGAAAATGGTTTAAATGACGACAATTATTCAAAGTCAACAAAATAGTGAAAAAAAGACAGATGAAATAATTATTTTCATTTTTTAACATCGGATATTGCGCAATGCACAATGTGCATAGCATATAGCATTATAAATATATTTTTACCACCCATAATTCACATTAGTCGTTCTTGATTTCGAATATATTCACTAAAAATGGAGAATTCACCATGAATAAATTACAAAGAGAAATATTGAAGGAGGCAACAAAAAATAATACGAATTCGTAAGAGATTAAGTATTCGCATTCGCAGGGATCATATTACGAAGATCTGCTTGTCTGGCGTATCTTTCCTTCATTCCACTTAGGTATTCCCACTCCAAAAGGAAGATGATATTTACTTTTGTACAACACAAATGAAAACGAAAGGATTGAGCCGAGAGAGAGACAAGCGAATTGAACTTGCTCACAATATCAGTGTCGAATGGACAAACAGCCAACAACGGCAACAGAGCAACGTATGCAATGATGATCTCAGTCAATCCTTTTACTCTAATAAACGTAGACCTTTACATTTTAAATTTAAACATTAACAAAGTTGACAGCACAAGCACACAAAAAAAGGCAAGGCAAATAGGTTTTTCTTGGTCATTTAACTGTTATGTTATGATGATGATGCTAAACATCAAAGTTAGTATTTTTCTTCTCACTACATCCTATCAAGAACTCCCGATTTCTTGTCTCTCGCATTTGGCTATTTGTAAACGAAGTAAGAAGTTCTCTTAGCTTAAAAGATATGCATACAAGTGATACACGTAATACGTAAAAAAAACACAAGTAGTTTCTTAGTTCACAAACTCGCCCATAAATATTTATCTAGAATTTAGTATGCTCACCGCTCAAAACGCAACTTAGACTAATTGCGTTGTTGCCTCAACGTTTATCATTTGACGTCGTATTTCATTACCACACTTATGAGAAATAAGTACAATATTTGTATATGGAAGATTCATTCAAGTATACAGTATACAATACTCGAAATTTAAAAGTAAATCTTCTGCCATTCCTGCCATAATGATGATACCAAGATAGCCGTCCTTTCACATGAATCACTTTCTCAAGCCAAGTCAAAGGCCATCACATTTATTTCGCTAGTTTTCGTACAGTGACACTACAGTGCAAACACTATTTTGAGCCGTTTAAGACAACAAAAATGTAGACAGAACCAAGATCGTGGACTGACTTTAAGACTTGTTTTCTTCCAGTAGAAATATGTACAATTAGCATAAGATGCCTTTTAAGTAGGAACTTGGAACAGAAATATGTCGACATGTCGAGTTAAATCGAGCCAACTAGCAACTTGCTTGAGTTAATGGGATTACTTTTTAGTTAAGCTGAAATGTCATTTATTTTTCTTCAAGGGCTCAACTGGACTGGTGCAAGTTGGTCGGTAAATAATGCAGCCCTGAGATAACTGGATTGAATTAACTGGATTTTTTTCTCTTTTCTCTTTCCTACTTTTGAATTTAGGTGATTATTTATGGGATGTGGTGATTAGCACTAGCACTTAAAAACTTTGCCTGTAATATGCTGTATGTATGCGCAGATGCATCGACACCATTACATACAAAACATAAGCCACAACAAGTAGATGATCATGGTGGTGGCACTACACTACACTGCTACCTTCATCTAGATAAATTCCACACGACCTTAATTACTTAATTTCATCGATGTATATGGGTAAAAAGTCATTTAGGTATGATAAACGTTAATGAGTGCAGGGAAACTAAAAGACACTTTCAATTTTGGGTAGGTAATATGTAAATCAACGCGTACTATTGCACAAGTTTGCAAACAACTATAATTAAATAATGTACTTTTCTAAAATTCAATGGTTTCCTTATTCCAGGTATTACTGTTTTCTGTTTTCCTTTCATCACAAAAAGGGTAGTGAAAATCTAACATTCTAGCTACTAAACTCTTTACGGAAGGAAACGGAACATTTGTACTTCACATCTATTCGGCCTTGGAGAAGTCAGCTTTATTTTACGAGAACAGCAAAAGTCTCGCTAACAAGCAAGCACAGCCATGCCAAAGAATACATGATGACTTGTGTAAGTACTGCGGCAGCAGTTCAACCTTGTCCTTGAAAGTACAACATACAAACGCGTCTGGAAAACTTTCGTTTTTTTCATTTAAAGAAAGAAATAAGTGCAAAAGTTGGATAAAGTATTTGAAACCAACAACCAACAATCCTAATTCGTTCACTTGGCATGTAGGATGAAAGACCTTAAAGAAAAAGAAAGGAGTAACAAAACATGAAAAGAAATTCAAAATTGAATTTATTTCAGTATTCGATTCGTCTAATTTATTGGCCTTACTTGCGGGTTAAAATAAATATGAGAAAACGCATTCAAGAAAACGTAAATATTTTTGATCAATAATGCCACTGCACTGCACTGAAAAGTTAATT
This sequence comes from Paronellides praefectus, assembly GCA_027744595.1. Lineage (NCBI taxonomy): Eukaryota > Metazoa > Arthropoda > Collembola > Entomobryomorpha > Paronellidae > Paronellides > Paronellides praefectus. The sequence goes on along the minus strand of JAITYZ010003319.1, from coordinate 5,269 downwards.
TACTGCATTCATGCATTCTAATAACAACGATTTTGATCCGAGAATAAGATATGTAAGTAAATATTTGATTATTATTAATGCATACATAAATTTCTAAATTGAAATTGTTGTAGTTGTAACACACATGCTAATGACAGATATACCCATAAAAAATACGATCGAATGGGACAACTTTACACACCCACCAATACCACAAGGAAGATGTAGATGAAGTCATGATACCATTATTGGGCGGATAAATGAAACCATCAAAGGACAAGTCCGCGATATTTCGGTTGAGGAATAAAGCACTTCTACTAACTAGACGGATAAATCCCATTACCCATTTGGAACCCATTTGCCTCACACACAACATAAGTTTCATTGATTTCGTTGTTTGTTCTACTTGGTAGTAAAGTAACAACTTTCACAAGCAGCTTTCCCTGATTGCTTATATAACAGCTAAACACTTTTGTATTGCACATGTCAGTGTCAAAAAGCTCGTAACAACCGGCTCGTGTGTGAGTAAATCGATAAATTTATGACTTGATTTGGACAAAAATTTACAATAACGCGGTCGACATTGATATTGGATCTTTTATATTTTCCCCTTTTACACCACATATATTATGCTACATTCTCTCGATTTTCAAAATTCCTTTTTGTTTGATTTTTAAATTGGTTTCAAAAAATTATTTATGAAAGGACACAATATTTGTGTAACAAAAGTGTTTTAAATTCAAACGATGGAAAGTTTCATTCTTCCAGTTTTTACGATACGATACGAACAAGCAAAAGTAACAATGTCAAATCATAACATCATCGAACATAACAAAAAAACCTTTTTTAAGGAATACTACCGTCATCAAATATGTGAAATTGAAATACCTGTACATAAATTGAAATTCAAGTTAAAACTGCATATGTTATTATGCTTTACAGAATACAAAAAAATGAAAGATACACGATATACGATACAAAAAGTAAAATTATAATACAGGACACGATAAAATACCACATAGTACATAGTAATACTATGATAGTATATAAATATGTTAAGTGTATGTTGCTCCCTCACTCCCAACGGTGAAAGAAAATGAAATAAGGTAAACTAGACAAGGCAGAGTATTTTCTTTGGATTTTGACAGTGAGTGAAAGGTATTTGCTACGCACAACAGCGGAAACGGAAACCATGCGAAAATTCAATTAAATTCTAGTTCAATTTTTATGTAGGTAAATACAAAACCACATGCCACATCAATACGAAAGGCACCCTTTTATTATTCAGTTAATACAAATTCGAAATTTTGCGGTTTGCAGTGATGCCTGCCTACTACAAGGAACATCAAAATAAGGAGATTGAGTTAAGCCAAACTATGTAATACATATAGATAGTATGTATTACATCGAATAAGACTGAAACAGTAACCGTTTCATTAAAAAAGATAAGAAGAAAGTTCAATTTTGGGAGTGCCTGTCTCTGCATGCGCATGAATGCAATTGCCCTTATAATTTGGCATAATTTTTTAACCAAAAACAATCTACGTTTGCATTCTTTTATGTATCTTTTTAAAACAAAATCATAGGATTTTGTTGCAAGTCTGCCTATTTTTTTGTTGGGTAGTGCAATATACAAAGTAAAACATAGTATAGTGTGTGTTACGGTGCGGTGGAGAGAAATACTATTTTGGCAAAGATTTCATTTTCATTGGGCAAATCTTTTATGTAGCTGCCTATAATCTAATGTCAAATTGTGCTTGAGTTGAGTGATACGCTCCCCAAATATTCACGATGATGATGATGATGAAATGAAAGCTACAGAAAAGTCTTCCTTCAAGATTCATTTTCATTTATGCTTTATGTCCCTATATACTACAATCCACTACAATGAACATGAACACAGAACATCATCTACTATATTTTTTATGTGAACCATTTTCTTTCTGTTCTACAGAGTAACAGCATGTTACGGTTACATAACATTATCATTTACCCACCGCACTATTTTATTTATTATCAATTCTCGTGAACCATCATGATGATGATAAAAGATGATGTTAGTCTGATGATGATTTCAATTTTACCTTGTATACATCGCCATAAGTCCCACTGCCAATCCGTTGAATGAGCTCATACTCATCCTGGGGATTCCGCCGACTAATGTCAGCCGAAATGGCTTGTGCCTGTGCCATACTGTTCCTTGTTGTGTGGAAGATGTGGTGCTCGGGAGGATGGTGGTGGTGGTGTTGAAGATGATGTTGATGTCTTCTGTGAGCGAGGAACGGGGCTATCTCCCGGCTTCCTGCCAACACCTCAACTGGATCCAATGCTTCTGCCTTTTTATATCTACGAGTTCCTCGAACTAATATAAACTTTTCTTTATTGTAGGGAGGGAGAGTTGGTGTTATGTAAAAGACCACCGATTTACTTGTATACATACACTCATTTTCATCTTTGCTATGTCGTTTTACAGGAAAAAAAATTAAATGTATATTAACACAAAGACTACTACTGCAACAGAGGAAATGGGATAGGTTTTGTTTCAGATCCTATTTCACTATATTTCGTTTCCTTCACACAAAAACATGACCCGGTGATGGTGGTGGTAAATTCGGATTCTATGTATTTACACGTCAATGTAGACAGTAGAATATTGTAAATAATATAATGTACACTTGATACAAAACTTAACACGTAATCACGGGACAATAGTATGACCAAGCATTATTTTAAATCCCTTCACTTTTCCTCACACAAAACCCATTGCCAGATATTCATGTCATGTCAATATTTTGTCGATAATACAATAATTACAGGGCACGAGGAAATGCATAATGTTCAAGTTCAAATATATTTGTGCAATAATAAATTACACTAGTAATCTTCGCTGGGAAAATTCACACCGGAATTTAATGATATAATATAATAATAATAAATCTGCTTGTGCTCTTGTACTCGCTATCACTGTGATTCACCGAAAATACCGAATATACCAAAATAAGTAGCAAAAGATGGAAGCTGCTGACCTCAGATATTATTTAAAGGTGTGAAAAGGGAAGTGTGAAATTTTCCTGAATATTTCACATTGTGCAACTTAAGTACGCTTACTTGATAAAAACGTAAACTAAAACTAAACCTTGAATTATCTCCCTATTTGTATAAAAAAATGTCATGTGAAAAAATCTCTTTTCAAAAAACACAGTTGAAGAGTGTCACAGTCACACACACATAGGACGAAAGCACGAAAAAGGAGGACATGGGACATTAAATGTCAAATTATGTCCAACGGAAATCTCTACTTTTACAGTACATACTATTTTAAGAGTAGACTTTTTTTACAATGTTTGTTTTCTCCTCTTTTGCCTATAATTTAGTCAATCTCACAGGTCTAATTCCAAATGTCATCTTCTCTCGTTTTTGGAAAGTTTACTTTGAAGCACTATCCCTATAAGTAGTAATATTGGCCACTCCATTCTGTTACATTGATTCCTTGACATGATTTTGTATAAATATTACCAAACCGAGGCGAGGTCCCTTGTTTAGAGATTAGAGACCAACTTTCCTTCTCAATGTCAGCAATGTCTCAATGCTTTTTATATTCATTCACTGATACCACAAGTAATAATCGAAGGTAACTGCTTATCTTATTTAACCGTAAAGTCTAGTTATGTCTTGTGGAAAAGTAGTGAAATTTCTTTGGTAATATAAGATAACCTTGCCGTCCTTTATTTACTTGCTGTAGTATTGTTTTGATTCACTTGTTCCAGCTCAGCTGTGTGCTGTCCTGCCTAGGTACAAAATAAACAATAAATTTATTAATAACAGCAAGGACGAATAGTTATGATAATTTGAAGTAAAGAGTTAAAATAGGATAACAAAACAGAAAACTCGATGACATTATGCGAGCAGTGAACGTGAAAACAAACATTGAATTTCAAAGCGTGGAAACAGTAACCTCAAAAATTTGACATTTATGGCCAAATAAATTTGTTACACAACTTTACTCTGTGAAGCTATTTTAGTACACCCCAATCAATAACTAACAATAATTTAAATTATTAAAATACTTTAGTAGTAGTATGTATTACCATTAAAAACTGGCTCTGATGTTCAGCTATTTTTTTCCCTTGGTTTTTGTTCCAACCAACACACAAGTATTCCTTCAACTATAATGCAGCCCCAACAAAACACGACATTTTGAAAGGGATATCCTTTTTAACATATTTGTATTGTATGCATCGCCGTCGTCTCGACGTATCCAAAATAAGAAGCAACCAACAACAAAACCTCCAAAAGAATATTATTGTTCCTCCACTACTCCACCGTCTATCTGCAATTCTATTTTCTCCACCACTCCACACACACAGAAAGAATTTCCTCCTTGGTTGTAGTATTATTTTCTCGTGCTGTTACGCTACGTTTCTTCCGTGCATATTTCCTCCCTGCTTGTGTGTCCTGTCTGCTCCCTGACTGTTTCAGAACTGTGAACTGGATATAGTTCCAACGGAGGTATATCCTTCACAGCATATATACATGCGTTAAAAAAATAATAATATCACACACTGCAAAATGGATGGTATCAGCAAAGAAAGAACAAGAACGATAGGGTTTTTTATATTAAAAAATCAAACCAGCAACCCAACCACCGTCGTTGTCGTGTGCTGTGTTTCTAGTTCTTGTGTGTTATAAGAAGTGTTAAAAAAACTACCACCACTAAAACCAGTAGAATGAGTATGCATGCATGCTACTTTACTCTTTTTTATATAAACACAAGGATACCATATATTATAATGGTTTTGTAAACAGAGAAAATATGGATATGATATGATTCATATAATAATATAAACGTAACAGAGTATTCTTTTGATTCTCTTCTCACACTCCTCAGCTCACAAAACCACCAATATATAAGTAACGTATAAAAAAATATAAGTTTGTACATAATATTTTTGTAACATGAGCCTATATAAAACACAAAAAGTATGCCTGCATAATAATGCATACAAAGTTTAAATTTACTTTTGATCATTTTTACCTTGGCTTGTGTGACTGGGAAGAAGTGAATGTTAGATTTAAGTATGTTATGGCATGGCTCTTTCCATATATTTTCTATATTGTTAGTTTCACTATATATTTGCTTTGCTGTGATGTTTATGTACATAATATGTGTATATAACATGTAGGGATTTACAATAATTTACAATGTATAATAAGCATTAAACGAAAATGTTGTTAGGAGCAGTGATTTTGGAGATCATTTTAGACATTTTACCTGACTGTTTCATTCTCT
>JAITYZ010003318.1:0-11135 GCA_027744595.1 Paronellides praefectus | reverse complement strand
CTTGAATATATTTTGCCGATATGCCAATGAATAGGTAAAAAACAATAACGTTGTCTTTTGCAACGCACAGCAGCAGTAAATTGAAAGGTCCAACAGTAAAAAATATTACCAATATTATTTTGTATCATAATTTGTCCAGAAAGTTGATATCATCAGCCTCAAACCTCGTTACGTCATTAGGACAAGAAGCCAAAAACATATCTCTTTGTATTCTCATGCTGGCTATACGGATGAACAAAGTAGAGCATCTTTTCTATTACTGTATAGTATATACATAACACACAACACCTTTAGCTGTATAATGTTATATATACCTACCTACCTACCTATATGGTTCTTTGCAAGAGACAAATCATAACTAAAGAAATTCATCGTTCAAAAGTAATGGATACCAGAACATTTTGCGGTTTGACCAGTACAAATGAAATCTAAGAGAGTCCAAATCTTAAATAAAAAAAAGTAAAAAAAGGTTTGTCTTGAGAGGTTGGCACAGCAGTCACGAAATTGCTTTCAAAAGGAACGTTCATCCGGTTCATTGCTCATCATCACACATATTTGTCGGATTGTCGTCACAATTTCTATTTTAAGTATTGTGTCCTGTTTGTTTGTATGGTTTAACAATATGAACATGAACCAGTTTTAGTTTTTTATTTGACCACCATCCACAAGGATGATGAAGGAGCTAAAACATTTATTGGGGACGAACGAAACGAAAACGAAGGATATAAATATATACCCACTTTACTTGTGTTGTCTGTCACCAATTTCTTGTGGTTATTACAAGACAGTGCGTGGATCAGAGTGATCAATATACATAAATAATAAAAAACAATTGTTATTTATTGGAATTGTGTTTATGGGGCCTCTTATAGTTTACAATGTAAACTTTACATCATTTTAACAATTAAAAGTGTCTACGAAAATTGGGAGGTTAATTATAAACATAATTTTAAGTTGCTTGCATAAATAAAAGTGTGCACTTTTTTCCTTGCCTGACTTCCAAATTTGGAGGAAGTTGCAGGCATAATTTTAAAACATGGAGTTGTTTACTTCAGTGTGGGTGATTGTTATGCTGTATTGTACGGAATGGCTGGGAACTCGACATTGCTTTGCATTTCCACTTCCAACACTTGCAAATTATCATCACGGCTATAATTCCAAGAATAGTTGGACTCAAAAATACAGGGAGACTAGTAGATATCCAGTGGTTTATTATGAAAAGTTTATATTTCCCAACAAGCAACCAGAAACCCTGCCTATTTTAGCAGAGAGATCCGGAGAGGACAGCGCTGGCAAAATATTTTTTCCTGGTAAGCATGCCTTCCACATACCAAATGCAAATTTTGCTAATGTTTTACAGGGAAATAAATAAAAGTGGAATAATTTTTACACATATTTGAATTTGGATTTGAATTTATTTTTTGTTAATTCTCAGATGAAATAGGAAATTCAAATCCAGCAACGAAAGACAAGCGTTATCATTACTCGACAGAGAGGGTGGTTCGTCCGATATGGGGAGCCTACCATCGCCCCACCTCGGCAGTTTCCAGCAGTAGTCCCAGCAAATCGCCAAGTGTGGATGAAACGGAGAGAACAAACTTTGCTGAAGATGGCTCTACACGAATGGAGTCTCCACCAGCAACTCAAGAGCAGCTAGCTGAAATCATTCGGAATGTTGAAATGGAAAGCAGCAGTAATAACAAGGAAAATAGTAATCCAAAAAAGAGCAATTCAAACAAGAAAAAGACAGTTGAGGAGCGCGTGCAGGAAGAGATACCAGAATTTTACAAATGGCTAAAACTAACAACCCTCAGTTCAAAAGGTCAGCAAAAGCTACAACAAAAGGGAACCACAACACAATGTCCGGAAACCGGAAGTAGTAGTAGTAATGGTAGCAACATGGCTGGAACAAGTGCTACCAAGCCCGACATGGTCGCCAACCAAAGTCTAGTCGCTGGACTAAAAGATCAACAATGTCCGGAAGGTCAAATTCGTTTGGAAACAGGAGGGTGTAAAGTTAAAGTTGAAATTTAAACAATCAAAAAAAAATACTTAATAAAAAATGGATAATAAATAAAAATGATGATAATGGATGACGTACTTTGCACCCCGTCCTGGGAGTTGTGCTGTACAATAATTGATCATGTTTGACGAAGAATGTTATGTAGTTCTAACAGATAATTTTTTTTTGTTTGTTGAGCAAGTAAAAATGTACAAAGGCTGATAATGATGATGATGATAAGATGTTATGACGATAATAATGATTATGATGATATAGTAGTAGTACGGAAAGCATGTTTTTTCTGGTTTTTCTTTTTTTACAGTTTTTACTAGTATTATTGAATTAGCGTGTAATAAGTCTATATATCAGACTATAATATGGCATTGTTGTGGTGCAGTGTGTAAAAAATTTGTAATGTGGGTGTTATAAAGTATGTCAGATATACACTGATTAATAAGTCTATACATCAGACTATAATATGGCATTGTTGTGGTGCAGTGTGTAAAAAATTTGTAATGTGGGTGTTATAAAGTATGTCAGATATACACTGATAATGATTTACACAACAATATTTTTTTTTTGTTCACTCACCTTTTACTTATTTTGATTGTTCATCATAACATGATAAAATGTGCATTTACATTTTTAGTGTGTGTGGCATTGATAATACCTATATTATATGATGATGATTATGATGATGCTCTGCAGAGAGAGAGGGGGAGAGCAATAAAAAGAATTAATATGTAATTTTGTGCACATTATCATGTACACATACTACACACCAGACAAACACTGCTACTAATCTGATCAACGAGCGGAAATCGTTTTACTTTTTTTTTCCTCCTCCTCCACATATATTCCAATTTAAAATCTAATGAAGTTTGTTTTTATGATGGTGCATAGGTATTTTATGAAGGTGGTGGCTACATAATAATAATAATAGTAATAAATTATTCTTGCTTGATGAGTTGTAACTGATTGTTATTTGTAACGTTGTTGTAAGTTTTGTGGAGATTCACACGCTTCATGACGATCTAATGTTGAGATCTACATGCATCCATACAACAACATTGAACACACTTGTGTGATACCAACATGTAAAAAAAGAAGAATCTATTTTTTAAAAAACTAATAAAAACATCAATTTTTTTCATTCACTTTTTTTTTGCTGAAATTCCGCCAACACCGGAATGATCTATTATATCCATATTATTATACATTTAGGTATATAGGTATGTACATGTACTATGTAGTAGACTATGTAGATATCTTGCAATTTTTATGCAATCAAGTTGTACCTCAACAGCATAGAAATTGTGTAGCTGTCCGTAACTCCATTATGATGAATGAAAGGGGAACTCCCAAAAAGAGTAAAAAACATTATTGCAATAAAGGATGATAATGATAAGGATGATGATAATCCTTAGTAGTCGGTGTGTGTAGTAATTTATGTAGCTGTATAATTTTTTTTTACAACTGTTGCATTTTTCAACAGATTTTCTCAGGTGAGCAATTAGAGTTGCTAGAGTATTGCTGGAATTCCCAGTGGTACGTAATAATATGCATATATAATGTACGCGTACTTATATAGGTACATAAAAGTCATCAAGGCATATCACTTTCATTCATTCATTCATTCATCCTCCTGATTATAAATGAATTTGCTATAAATAGTCTTAAAACCCTTTTAAAATCAAAACAAAGAGTCAGTTATGGTTGTGCTGACCGGTAATTATCATCAAGTTAGTCTTGCGCTGATATCTTCTCTTCCAACAACAACAACTGAAGAAGAATGGGAACCGTTAGTGTGCTTGGTTTTTTCCCAGCTCGTCATCATGCATCATGCTTACTGCTGATGTTGCTTTCATTTTTCGGGATGGCGGCGGCAGTGACCAGTACAACGCATTTGCCTAGCACGCCGGGTCAAACGACACGGGATTTAACGACATTGACTAGTGCACCGATGGAGAACACGACGGCGCCTGACTCTGCGGATACAATATCAATAATAACATCAACGCAGCAGACACCAAATATCATATTGCCAAATATCAGTCTACCAATCGAGGTAGTAGAGGGAGCGACAGACCCTCCAGCTATTGTTAATAATGAAAACGTGACAGAGACTGAGATCGTTATAACGGAGGCACGACACGGAAAATCCCTGAATCATCATAACAATCATCAGCACGCTACTAATCAGCATCAGGAGGAGCAGCAGCAAGACTTGATTGCAAAGACTAATGATGAGAGTCACACTGCTTCTGCAAATAGTAGCATGACATCGACTGAAAAAAGTGCGTCTGAGTTGGGGTCATCGGATTTTGAGGTAAAGTTGGCTACAGACGGGGATCACGAAGTGCAGCAATTGAATGAGAATGATGCTCCACCTGAACCTACGAGTGAGCCGCCTAAACCTGTGGGTAAGCCCGCTAGTCCTGCGGGTAAGCCAATTAGAGTAAAGCCACAGAAGATTGAGCCCCGATTCTTATTTGTGACTACAACACCAGCAGCAGCGACAGAACGTGATAGGGCGATTCAAAGGATTTTTGGAGGAAGCTGTGGTGCTGACAATTGGTGGGAATTTTTTGTCTGTGTGCCTTTTACTCTTATTATTTCAAGATAATTAATTCATTAATAATCATTTTTTTAGGCATCGGTGCAGTCGCTTGGAGTTTTGGGCCGACGAGTATCTAGTAGCCGATAAAAAGGATCCGGGAAACTTTATAGTCAGAAAATATAGAATAAATTGCAGGGAAAAACCAACGTATTGCCTAAAAAATGGGTGGACAGTTGCTCGGTGTCACATGCTTTGCATGAGTCAGGTAAGCTTTTATTGATGGGTTATAATATAACCAGAGTAGTAATTTGTAAGCGGATCTTCTTCTTTTCCCGAAGTAAACTAAAAAAAAGTAATCGTGATTTTCAAATGCATTAATATTTTCCAAATTATCATATTTATTGCCTTTTTAGTGCAACCAGGAATTCAGAATGGACTTTGAAAAACACGTGCTTCACGAAGGGGATTGCAAATGGCCACTTTTAAAAGGAATTTCTCTTGGATAAAAATAAATCCAATGCAGTTTTGGGGTATAATTTTATGGTTTTCGGAATTTCTGGTAAAAAAAATAACCATTTTTGTGATGTACTTAAACTTCAGGGGTGATACACGACGACAAGAGTCTTTAAAAAATGAGTCATAAAAACGCAAGTCAATCTACATTTCATTTTTATCAAATTTGCAAGAAGAGAGGTTAATTTTTTTCCTGCAGATTTGAGTTTTCTCTCCAGCCATGTATTAAAAGGAGTGTTAACACCTATCCTACAACCTAATGAAAAGACTTTTACACAGTGTATTAAGCATACATATTTACGTTACATACGTAACCCTGCTTTTAATGGAAATGTTGTCAGTATTAACCTATCTTATGCAATATTATTATATAAACGCAAAGAGAAACGCAATTGTGATATTTGGATGATGGGGGTACGCAGAGTTTACGTAATAATTTATAAAATATTAAAAATAACCTAATATTATATTCGCTATATCGGGGTATTTTTTAAATGTATTAGTGATACACACGTTTTCAATAATAATAAGAATGAATAAATAATAACATGTATTACGCATGGATTAACATCATGTAAGTGATAACGGAAAATTTTATTAGTCTAAAATTTCCCCGGAAATTTTTATTATTAAATCCATAAACTGGTCTTAGAATCATGAAAAAATATATATGTTCGCGGTTCGTTGAACAAGTAATAATCTGATGCAAAAATGCAAAAGATGATACATAATTAAATGTACATAGCAGCAAAACTTGTCCGTCATTGGATTTTGGGGCTCTCCACTGCATCTTCTTCGTGTTTGTTCTTGGTATTATTATTTAACATGTATTACGCATGGATTAACATCATGTAAGTGATAACGGAAAATTTTATTAGTCTAAAATTTCCCCGGAAATTTTCATTATTAAATCCATAAACTGGTCTTAGAATGTTGAAAAAAATATATATGTTCGTGGTTCGTTGAACAAGTAATAATCTGGTGCAAAAATGCAAAAGATGATACATAATTAAATGCACATAGCAGCAAAACTTGTCCGTCATTGGATTTTGGGGCTCTCCACTGCATCTTCTTCGTGTTTGTTCTTGGTATTATTATTATTACTATCATCATTACTATGATAAAGAGATTTACGTAGTCATCTCATTATTATCCCCATTCTCTCTAGTCTACAGCTTAAAAAGCAGGCTAAATTTTGATGCAGAGAAATATCATTCCAAAATGATTTGATGTGATGCAAGAAAAACGTATCAATGTCAGTGAGCAGACAGAAAAAAGGAATAAATCTCTATTAAGGTATGGACCAGCTCTCTCTCTATTGAGCGTGGCAATAATAGGCTGCAATTAAAACAACTTTGCACGAGAGACTTTGTACACAATCCTCTCTTTTTTCTATTCATAGATGAGCCACTCGCTCATTCAATTCATTTTTTTTGCACATTTGCAAACTCACCACCAACACCATTGAGAACAGAGAACAGTTTTGTTGGTTTACATAAAAGTGTTATTACGTGTGTGTATTTCTAAACCATGTTATCATCATGATCATGATCATCATTCCATATATTTTCCTATTTGTTTTGTTTTCAGCAGCACATCACCATTATTGTGGGACGTGGAAATAATGAAGAACAGTTCTTTTCATTATGGTTCTTCGCTCCAGAGCCAGACTAGGCACTTTTTTGGGTTTAACCAGTTGACCATGAATTTTTTTTGTTTAATTTGCAACATATATATATATTGGCATACTATGGCATATATATATCTGAAATTTGGATCATTTCATGTAATACCAGTAAAAAGTCGATCTTAATCAAATCAACGTGCTGAAAAGCTGAGCAGTAAACCTTTAACATTCTTGGTCGTCATTCACGTCATAATTATAAGAAGATAATATCTTACGTAAGTAAATAATAATAAAAAGCGAAAAATTGAAGCGCCACAAGACCTCGCCAGTAAGAGGACTCAAGATGTTGGAAAAAGTAAAGGTCAAGATGCCAAATAGACGTTTGTGCATATCTCTGTAGTAATTCCTGCAAAACTATAAAGTCTGCTTTCTCATCCCATATCATTTTTTTCTACTAATAAAAAAGCTGTTTAAAAATTACTACAACTAATATCATAATCTTGCAATGACATTAAATGTGTACTTTGCTCAACTAATCTCACTGAATATATATACTCATCATCTGCAAACCAACCTTGTTTTTTAACCGTAATCCAACACGAGCACACGTTGTTTTGTGGGTATTTTCATATCATCTCGTAATTTGTTTTGAACTATTTAATTTTAACGTTTTATCCAGAGACCGCTAATTGTCAAAAAAAAAATCAATTTTACAAACCAGAAATGTGTAATGTTTGTAATTGAGCGCACAATTATTGTAGCACAAGTATTTTTCAACAGTTTGACATCAAGTTGACCCCCCGTGGCGAAAAAAGTATGAAAGTTTGAGCGAAATTGGTTAAACGTTTCGAGTTTTGAGCTCGGCCTGTCAGACCAAATTTCCACATAAATAATAATAATGATCCTCCTTGTACAGCAGTCTTAAATAATGCAATAACTTCACTTAACATGATGTGTGTAAAACCAATGGGCATTTTAAGGAATGTCAAATGTCAAGCTTCCTAATTGATCCCATTTTTATCGCCTTTTGCCATAAACATGTGTGTAGAGTGCTGCTCAATTTTAACCCAATCATGATCATCATCAACATCATCAAAGATACATCATCAGTTTATTATACATAACATTTACCATTTTACTCGTCTTGAATTGAACCATGGGATAGAGATAATAATGCAGTAGCAAAAGAAAGCATTTTTTCACATGTGGGGTCCAGTATGCATGAGTGATGATTCTGTGTGGTATCCCATAATAATGAGAGAAAAACCTTCAAAAATTTGCAATCCTTATTTTTCTGCAAATTAAACTTGCACTCTGCTTGTTGCAGTGAGATTACATAGATAAATTGATCAAAAATACATAATTGGTATAAATATTTCCCAAAGGCGGGCATTGAACGCTGAACACAATTACCCATCATCATGACTTCTACAAGTAGACTTATTGTTTCGATAATCCTGTTCACTGTTGTACTTCAAGCTTGTCCAAGTCATTCTTGCTTGAAGAAAATCAGGACGCTGATAAGAAATAAAGGAAAAGAGGAAAAGCCTGCAGAGTTGGCGCGGGATGATGCGTCCTTCATTAAATACTCCCATGCCACTAGTAAGTGTGTTGCGTGCACTCCAGTTTCTATATTGTGGTGATGTCAAGTGTTGACAAAATGTGATTACTTAAATGTGATTTCTTCTTCCTCGTTTTCTTTGACCAGGCAATAATTTCTACATTGAAATTACCCAAAAGGAGAATAAAACTTTTGTTGTGAGGGAGCTCAACCATCCTCCAATAATGAGTCAAGTGAAGGCCGAAGGATCTGGAGATGCAGGTGTTGTAACGTCAACTACTCCAAAGGCTGGAAACGGAGCAGTACCTACGCCTGAACCCACACAAGCCATACCACCTCCTAGATCAGCGTCTGCAGAGGTAGTGGCTGCAGGAGGCGTGGAGGGCGAGGAGGAAGAAGAAATATTGTCACCTGAGGATGAAAATGTCAGGAGGGAATGGGGAGGCAACTGTACTACGGTGGGATGGGAAAAGTGCAATAAAATTAGGCAAATTGTGGTGCTGGACGTGATCAACAATCAGTTTGAAAGGAAAAACTTGGAATTGGACTGCTTGTTGGAACCCATTTTGTGCTTGAAAAATGGTTGGACAGCTAATCGGTATGTTGCATTGATCTGTGCGATGAGTGTGCATAAAACGTTAATATTTTATTATTGACTTGAATATCTGCTCATATATGCTTATTTTTTAGATGTCACATCCTTTGCATGGCAGCTCAGGTAAGTTTAAATTGGTTTAGCCGTTTTCTATTTCTAATTTCTAATTTTTGAAATAAATTGTTTATGATTGACTATATTGGCATGCGTTTACATTTTTCATTAATATGTGTTTAATTTTATCATCTTTTTGCAGTGTTAACAAGCAATTGTTTCTTGATTGGGATGGCACAGTCGATTTTGAAGGGCCTTGCAGATACCGGAAATAAAATAGTTTACCATTTGTTATTCATTAATTTTGTATTGTTAAAATCAGCCATTATTTGTGAACCTTAATATTGATATAGCACCAGTTGAATAATGTTTCCAATAAAACTGTTAGTCTTTTCATACATTTTTTGATGTTTTTCCTGCTGTAATCATTTGTTGTATAGCCAAAAACACACAGGTAGAACTTTCATTCGTTCGTAATATTTTTATACTGGTTAACCACAACATTTAGAGAAAGTTACGAGCAATCGATTTGAATTGCAGAGGTTGTTTAAGTACTTTTCCCCTACTTTCCAATGGACATTGTTTCCCACAACTCAAAAGATCAAAGGACATACAAAATATTATAGAACCTAGCTAGTTTCTGTTGTTGCTATACGGCGGCGCATGGTGCATTAATCCGAAATAGGTTGTATATTGAAGCAGTAGGTGACTAAAATGTATGTTATTGCGTAGATTGAAATAAGACTACAACTTAACCTATCAAAAAAATATGACAAAAATCGGGCATGTAGAATGTCTATAAAATGCGACATTATCAAGTATGACTGATGATAGCATAATGCACAACATATAGTTATTTCTAACTTTCTTCCACTCTAGGTATTTTGTTTTGGAGCATCTGAAATGATGCATGATGTGATGATAAAAATTGAATACCAATGATAATGTCCAATATATATATATACAAGCTGACCCGTCACATAAAAATGTGACCCTAGAGCATAATATCCCCTTCCCAGATGCATACATAGGTAGACACAGTACAACAGAAAAAAATTAACAAAACGGATGATTTCAAAAGTCGCAAGAAGAAACACCGTAATATGTGGGGTTAAAGACATTAAGCTGAATCTTGTTCCTTCACCTCCTCAATTACCCACCTTCCATCCTCGTCTACCATTGAATCTTCGTTCTCATCTTAAAATCACAATTACCATTAGGTTTTCATTCTCTTAACTACATTTTAATTACCATTGGTTCAAATGTGTTGAGGGAACCGGCTAGTTGATAAGGCTTATTTAACAGCAAGATTTGTGATTTGGGAAAAGTAACACATTTTTCCTGTATTTATCATTGCGACATTTAAGCTGAATTCATTGGTAATAGGTGAAATTAACTACGGATGCTGGATTTCAGCTCTGAACATGTAAATTTACAGCATTTACCCTCATCCGAGCGGCAGGCGATGAAGATAGAAACTTTTAATGGCCATATTCGTATTCAGGAGATTAAACTACACGACCATATTAATTTTCAGCCCTCAACTCGAAAATTTTCATTTGTCTCCTCCATCCCCCCATTTTCAGGGGGAGGGGTTGAGATAGAAACTTTTAATTGTCATATTCGTTGTCAGGGTCCCCAAAAATGTTGGTACACCAAATTTCAGGTCATTTGGATAAGCCGTTTAAGAGATAAAAGAGAAATTCGTATCGGCCACATACGTTCAATCCGATTATATTCTTAAGGATATATAATATATAAATATGATTGGACTTTAGCAATTAAGAGAAAAGTAGAAAGGGTTTTACGAATGATGATTATAAGTTTGCTCAAGCTTTCGATATATTTATTATATATCTTCCTCAGGCGTCAGTAACAATGAAAAAGAAAAACAGCATTGTGGTAGTAGACGAAAAAATTATAAAATTATAATTAATGAGAAAATAGAATACACATAGTTTTAAAAAACGAAATGTTCCTTGGTGATGTCTTCATTTCTTCTTTGATTTTTTTCGTTGTTTGAAAAGTGGAAGAAGAAAAGTGGACACTATTGGATTCATGACTTTTCCGTTGTTTTTATTCATCTTTATATCCAGTTCCAAGTTTTGAATATACAGGCTTTCTTTAGCTAAACGGTGAAAATAACGTGGTTCGATTTCCATAAGACTTGCTGAGTCAAAATTGATATTGTGATCTGGATGTTGTTGTAGATGTTCAGATACC
>JAITYZ010003317.1:0-13006 GCA_027744595.1 Paronellides praefectus | reverse complement strand
ATGTTGACTTTATGCACAAGCATTATTTTAACACGTAAGTGCATACATACCTAATACATGATTACATAGCTTATAAGGAGCGTATAGTAATGCTGCTGCTGCTGATGATGATGATGATGATGACGACGACGTGCCTACTCAAGCCTTGAGTAGGATTCACCTGTCAATGGAGCAACAGCAAAAAAAGTCATTTGGGAGTAGACAATCCCTATTTTCTTCCTCGTCTTTACTATTTTTTCTTCTCTCTCTCTTGTCGATTATAAAAAAGTATATAGTATCTTGTATAAAGTGTATTTGTGTGTTTTTCCTCTGAATTACTGAGATTCCTTCTTTCAAACTCTTGTCATCCTTTTTTTATTGGCTGACTCCTCTACTTTATTTTGTGAGAAAGCAAACGGGAAAAAACAATTTTGATTGAAAAATGATTTTTCCAGGGTGTAATAATAAATACTCTTGTAAAAAAATGCTATTGAAACTTATCTCCTATTATGCGTATTGTGCGTGTGAGAGTTAAGAAAAGCTTAAAAGTTTTTTCACTTTTTTTTCTCTTTCTGCTTGTTGCGTATTTGTTGGAAACTTATTGGTACGCACATGGGGTAAGGATTCGTCGTAATTTTATACGTTTCGACAAATAACCTACTCATTCATCAGTCATCACAACTGGATTTATTAAGCTGGTGGATGTCAGATGTGGATGTTGTAGTTTGAATGGAAGGCACTTTGCTTCTTCTTCTTCTTTTTTTAAAACGTACACACTGCACTGCGTACTACGCAGCGTACATAACTTTGGTATCGGTATGTATATGATTTTCTTGATGAAATCCTTCCTCTCCTTCTTTTCCTTCTCTTGTGGGCTTGTTTGGTTTTTGTACCATACCAAGGGCAAAATGTGACAAGGTTGTAAATGACAAAAGAAGAAAAAAATGTGTCAAGAGCCCAGNTTTCCTTCTCTTGTGGGCTTGTTTGGTTTTTGTACCATACCAAGGGCAAAATGTGACAAGGTTGTAAATGACAAAAGAAGAAAAAAATGTGTCAAGAGCCCAGGATAAGTAGTAGTGTAAGGATATATAGTAGAAGACGAGCAAGAAATTGTGACTATGTGGCAGACAAACTTTTCCAGAAAATGTCCATGTCCTTTTCGTACGCTGTATTTTCTTTCTCGTTTATATTCCTGTTTTGTACTCCAACTCTCATTATCCTTTCGGCCTTTGTAAAAAAAGCATGTGTGTGTGTGTAAGTGTAACAGTGGAACGTATTGTTGTTGTGTAAGTAGTCTGCTTGCTTTTCTTGCAGAAAAAAATGCAATGGAACCCCATTACCCAGTTCTCATGTAAAAATAATGAATGTGTCTGTTAGTCTGTTTACACATGTCCATGTTTATATGTGTACCACTGTTTTGTGCGGTTCTTCCTACTTTTTCATTTCCCATCTCTTCTACTTTTCTTGAAAGACAATTAGGTTTGGTAGTGTGTGTTTCTTGTTGTGTAGTAATAATCTCTTACATTTTGTAAGAGGCAGGAACCGAGAGACTCACTCACTCGGCATGTTTTTGTTTTCCAAGTTTTTACGGTGATGAGTGTGCTAGTAGTACTTGGTGGCTGCTGCTGCCAGTGACAGGAAAGATTAGTACTTAGTCGGATATACTTTGACTCTGTGTGTTTTACTTTTTTTACTGACATAGGTATATGTACTCTAATATGTATAAAAAAATAAACCTCTTTGGTAATATAAAGTAGCAAATATGGAACAGTTCCTTAAGGAAGATCGTAAAATTCTAGACAACGGAAGCGTTTTTTTCCCTTTCTATTTCCCTAAGGAAGGCGGCGATAGAGAAAGAGAGAGAGGCATTAGCTTTTAGACGGAATGAAAACCTTATACTTTTGTGCATGCATGTCTGCATTTTTTTTCCATTGATGAGCAAAATTAAATGCGGAGAATGTGTATACAAAATTCATTCCGACTTTGATCAATATTATTAGGATGTTTGTGTTTCTACACTGCACACTTTTTTGGCTTGAATGAAAGGGAATTTTAGAGGAAAATACTATACTACAACTCCTACTACTGCTGCTATCTGCTATGCACGTGTGTTGTGTACCAGCAAACAAGATTTTGTGCACCATGTTTACAATGCATATATACACAAGGTACATATTATTATCCTTCGGCCTATGCGTTATTATTGTTATTTGCAGGCTGTTACTGTGTAATAATGACATGAAGTATAAAGAAGAAAATTGTTAGTTGAGAGAACGTTACTTTTAAGTACGCTCACGTTATTTTCTAACAAGTCATTTGTCAAAATGGAGAAATCGTGCAGTGCTTGAAGCAAATGAGTAAAACAAGCGGGACTTTTCGCATTCTCATCCTCATCATTATTATTTCAGTACGTCCCTGCTAAATGTTGAATGGATTCTATGTATCTCTCTCTCTCTGTTTGGATGTGAATGTGTGCACATTGGTATATATTACTCTCTTACATTCACATCTCACTTGGCTTATTATTAAATATGTGTGTACTGCCATGCCAGTCAAGTCAGTCACTCATTCCGTCAACTCACTTCTGTTACTCTCTCTCTCTCTCTGTTTGCTAAAGATTTGCAGTCAAAAACTGTTTTGCATGCATGCATTCAACTTTTTAGCAGAGAGATGTTGACTACGATGTTTGCGAGTCATTGACAAGAGTAGTCATGAAAATTTACAAGGAATGAAATGAAAGGGAATCACAAGGGAGACGAAAAAAATAGTATACAGACATATAAAGCTCCTTTTCTTGGTACTCTGACTCTAACTGTTTATATGCATGCACATGCACGACTACTATGTATGTTTGTTTGTTGGTAAATAATAGTAACACAAGATGTAAATAGAAGGCAAGGGAGCTAGAATGTTTCAAGAAGGAGAAGAAGAAGAATAAATTTAATATAGCAAATCGTAATAATATGTAAAGATTGGTATCTCTAGACAGGCATTGAATTATCCGTGCAAGTGGCAGGCAGCAGGGAAATAAGAAAGAAAGTGCTGACAGGATTTTTTTTAGGACGCGGTGCAATATTACTATTGAGGAGGGTTAAGTGCAGCAAGGGAAATCATTTGACTCCGCTGACTTTATTGCCCAAACAGACAAAACCGCAAAGTGTGCATTTTCCCATCGTCATCCTTGTTGCTTTTGTTGTCCTCTTTCTTTCTTTATTTTTTTTCTGCCTTCTTCTTCTTATTACATGCACACGTATAAACATAAGGCATACTTTTTATGTCTTGTGGAGGAGAAGAAGAAGAAGGATGAGGGGAGAAGTACGCAAACTGCGTACTATATATTTATATATATTTTTTTGTGGGTGATGCGATGAGGCTATGTTATGTGCGATACCATTATATTGAATGAGAGAACCTCTTTTGTTATAAAACACGCGGCGGCTCCTCTCCTCTTTTGCTCGTGAAACTCTGTAATCTTCAAGATTTTATTTACGACAGTGTGTCAAGTCGCGAAATGCATACTCACTCACAAAAGCCTATATCATTCCCGACGCTTTTCCTTACTTAACTTGTATTGTGGTTTTGTGTGGTGGTATGTATATTGCACGTATTTAACTATATTATGCGATTACCATTAAGTGCCAGCAACCCATTATCATCATTGCCATCACTCTCGTCATCATCATGATGACGATGATGATCATGAGGCTCTTTCGTTGAGGAGGAGTGGTGTAGTGTCTGTTTTGTGTAATAACAAGGAAGAAAACTGTTACTTCTTGTTAGATAACACACACACCACAACACCACCACCAACAACAACAACAAAAGTTGAATTGTAAAAAATAGGGTCGTAAATCGTCGCCTCTTTTAGTATTTCTACTTTCAAACCGATTCATTCACCCTGGCACATTCAAACGCATACTTCTTATATAATTTTCCGTGCATATACATACTTTACTCTTGTTACTTTTTTTTGCTTTTTAATTGGCGCTCCAAGAAGTTAAAAGTTGGCTTTTCTTAAATTTAAGATAAAAATGTTACCTTGAAGGAAAAATAAATGTAAATAAATAGACAAGTGTACATAATAATCATAATCATCATCTTCATCCTTATTTGATGGCTAGTATTTATGTATAATGTGTGTATGTTTTATGTTGTAAAAGAAGTTGAAGCACTATAAACACTAAACACGCTACATAAAAAACTCCTTATACGTTGCGCTCCGTCTTCATCTATGGACAAAAACCAAGAGAAAATATATAAATGCGAAAGAAGAAGAGAGGAAAAACATAGAGAGATGCTCCAGGCTTTTCTTTACTTATTATTTTTTTCTTTCTCTCCATTTCGTTCTGCATGATTTACAAACATTTGCAAATGCTGTGATGATGCTTATTTTGGTTGTTTGCTGGTTATGGTTTGTTAGAAGAAGAGCTCTCCTATTACTATGTACACATTCCCCTATTCCATTATTGGCAAATTTATCTTTTTTCTTGAGTAAGCAATGGGCTTGGTTTGCTCGGTTTGGTGTAGGAGTAGCAGAGAATATCACGCTTGCTATTACAGTAAAAAACAAAATTGTAGTGAGCATGTGGTATTATTTACTGAATACAAAAAAAATGTGGCAATGTTTGGCCAAACGACCAGAAGAAAAAAAACACATGAACGTGAAATTGCGTTATCATTATATTTACTTGTGGTGGTGGTGGTGAGAAGGGCTTGTTGGTTTTCTCTTGTAAAATTATGCATCTGCTCCTTGTGTGCTGTGTAGTCAACATTTTTTGCCATTTTCTGATAAAAGTGGGCTATTACTATTATTATAGTTTATATATATTTTATAGACAAATAACTGATTTTTTGGGGGTATTTTAGAAAATGGTATATTTTTCAATGTGCCTCAAACAAGTTCCATTCAAATGCGCCAGCCCAATCAGTCCAAAATGTAGGCTGCATAATAAATTAGCAAAAGTATATTTTGCGCCCGTCTCGATGTACTGCCTATATACTTCATTTTGCAGCTTTTCACTTTTCACTTTTTAGTCTTACGTTTACAACGTTTTATTTTACCTATCTACCTACTCTCTCATATGGCATGTCATTATAAATTTATGGAACACACTTTAATATGCAATGTCTCCAGAAGAAGTAAAAGTGAGTGGGAAGTTCTATTTCCGTCTCTCACTTTTTGGAATACTTGTGTGTTTGTTTTGTGTACGTTTTTCGTTTTTCCATATCTGATGTTTTATGTTATTTAGAAGGGCTTTTCACTCGACTCATTTTAAGACTTTTATGTGGTCTCGAAAACGTTCAATGCGTTGTTAGTGCAGTATACGTACACCATTTGTATATATTATGTTTTGAATGGAACAGATCATTTGTTTAGGTAGTTTTAATTTGAGTTCCTTCCTAATGGGCCTATGTATATAACCTGCGTACTATACGCAACGCATAATATCAGCACATTGTTATATACTTTTCACAGGTCATTGCAAAGGAGGACGCACAAAACAAAAAGGAATGCGAATTTTAATTAAACCAGAAATTAAACAAAAAGACGCGGTTATTATTATTATGTGTGTGTGCTTCTCCACTTGACTAATGTTTATGACTTTGGCGGTATTCAAATCTAATTGGAAGAATGAATTTCTCTTGTAAATGTGTGCACATATTTGTATACATGAGATAATATGCATACCTACCTATTATATTGCTTTTTTTGTGGTTCTTTCATGCTCCCATATAGGCTTACATACATAAATACATACCATACACTGTGTTCTATTCAAAACTACCGTATGCATAATAATTATAAGCGGTTCATAAAAAAATGAAAAGAATCCATAGTACATGTTAAGGTGTTATTAGGTATTTTAATGGTTTGGAATGCGGGAGTGTAAAAAAATGTTATCCTGGTATTTGTCGTAGCGCACCGTGCCATGATGCCATATACCTACACACTTTTTTTTATTATAAATGGATCCTGTACTCAAGGTATATTTTTTATCCTTGTCTACTTTTTCCCAATCATCACCACAGCTCACTTAACTTATCAACGTGGAGTGTCGACAAAGCAGTCAAGTCAATGATGATGATGTGATTTTTTCCTTTGGTAATAAATTTTCCCAAAACTTTGAGAGCCTCTCTCTCTTGTCTTTTCTCTTGGTTATATAAGTACAGACAGATAAACGCTTTTTAGCATCAATCAGCAAGGCTCTATCTACACACAAGAGTGTAAAAAAGCTATTAATACTTAAATAAATCTTTTGAATATTTGCATTCTCAAATTGTGAGCTCACGGTTCACTCATCCCTCATATAAAAAAGGCTCATTATTCTTACGTCAGATTGAACATCAAAGAAATACGTCACATGCCAAAATCAAAGCGTTCTAATGTGCGCCAACTCACACATATGCATTGAGAGAGAACGGAATGTATTAAAAAGACAAAAACAAAAAGGGATGGGAAATGAAACTAATTTTAATCAGTCTCTGCACGCGCTTTATTTGGCTTTTCAACTGTTTTTGATGATATGCCTTTTTCAGTTAGCATCGCAATAGAGTATATGGTAGGCATATAAAAGGCAATATTGTTACAGGTCATATTATATTTTTGCAGCACGAGCTACTCTAAATCATATTTAGCACGAGATCGCATTGTTATGTATTATTGTCGTATTGTTAGTTATTTTTTTACAGAGGGTGATACTCTATATAATATTGATATTATGCTACTTACCAAGATCACTTTGTATCCTTCTTATTCTCGTATGGCTCAAGGAAATTGGTTAGTTTTCAATGAAGATGAAGATCCATTGAACATGATCATCCTCCGTGAGACGTCTTTTGCTTGTGATATGGTTTTATTTTATAGTTTTCTTGGTGAACTGCAACAGAAAAAGAAAGAAAAAATATAATGGATTGATTCGAAATGAAATAGCACGACTCTCTCAAAAGTTATAAAAGAGATCATGATTTTTTTTCATTTGATTACACCATAAAATATGATGGAGTAACGTATCACTATGCACTATACTCATTCCTATTATTATTATTGTAAGATAATCATGATTATTAGAATGTTATGTAATAATAAGAATTGTATATAGCTACCATATATTGTATAACAAAGCAGAATATGTTTAGGTTTAGGTATATATATACCTATTATATTCCAAAAATTAAAAGTTCATTGATAAACGCATAAATAATATAGCACATGAAAGAATATATAACAACTGGATGAAAAATGAGCAAAATGTAGGAATGCGGCGAAGCATGTTTACAATGCAACACAAAGGGAAAGAGAACTGATGATAATGATACTATTATTATTATTATTATTATTCTTTTGCTATTGCTGCCATTGATAAATATGAGATAATAATAATTCGGCTGAAGTAACTGCTACTGCACACGCCTTGGTGAATGGATGGTCAAGCCATGACATGGTGAACTCTTTTTTTTACAACAAAAATATACCTAAAATGCATATTATAGAAAACAAACTAGCTCTCAATATATATAATATATATATGCACAGTATAGCAGAGAGAAAAGGGATCAAAAGTATTGAAATGAATTTGAGAGGAAGCAGAATAGAGAATAAGAGAGAGAGAGAGAGAGAGAGTATGAGTTTCAGAGATTCACGCATTTTGGACAGCTCTGTATAGATTTTCTATTGAAATATTATGACTATCTCTAGTCATATTTATGAGAGATGAAATGAGGATGATGATGATGTGAGTAGCCAAAACACAATGGCATTCACAAAGTTATTCACAATACCATACTTTTGCGTGCTTTATGATTTCACATAATGCTGCTGAATTCCTTTTCTTTGGTGCATTGTACCACACGACGACGGCAACGACGACGATGATGACGATGATACCGATGAGATGACGAGTTTGTTGAATGCATACACAACAACTCTTTCTGAGGATGAAAACTTTGGCACAAAAAAAGTGAGTAACTTTCAGTAGCGCTGTGTGAAGTAGTAGTGTAGTAGCAGTATAGCTGTTACAACAGGAAGAATGGAAATATATGTATCCGATCTCTTGTGATGCTGATATTTTATATTGGTTGTGTGGCGATGGGATGTGCTATATTTATAAATGCGCTTTTATTCAATGAAAAAGAGGAGAGTGAATGAATGAATGAATATGCTTACACTAAATTACAGTCAAAGTACGTGTGTGATTTCCCCCTAATATAATATCACGAGCTGTCTCTAAAGTTTAAAGGTAAACTTAAGCCTTTATAAGAAATATGGGGATATGGCATTATGATTCTTATTATTGCATACACAACAACTCTTTCTGAGGATGAAAACTTTGGCACAAAAAAAGTGAGTAACTTTCAGAAGCGCTGTGTGAAGTAGTAGTGTAGTAGCAGGATAGCTGTTACAACAGGAAGAATGGAAATATATGTATCCGATCCGATCTCTTGTGATGCTGATATTTTATATTGTTTGGTTGTGTGGCGATGGGATATGCTATATTTATAAATGTGCTTTTATTCAATGAAAAAGAGGAGAGTGAATGAATGAATGAATATGCTTACACTACATTACAGTCAAAGTACGTGTGTGATTTTCCCGTAATATTTATAACATCACGAGCTGTCTCTAAAGTTTAAAGGTAAACTTAAGCCTTTATAAGAAATATGGGGATATGGCATTATGATTCTTATTATCATTCCATTCTTGTATTGAAATCAAGATAGGATTATATATTTTTATTATTGCATTACACGAGAGAAGGGAGTCTACTCTACTCACAATAATATCTTTATAATGAGCGAAATAAATCTATTTTCAATGTTATAATGGTGAGTCATGCCCACCTCAAAGTTTAAGAGTTTTGTGATGTGATTATATTTGTATATATATAGCAGCATAAAAGGTATAGCGGCAATATATAAAATAATAATAATAATAATAGCACACACTTTTGTTAACCTTTCAAAAGTACAAAGCTTTTTGAGCCGTTCCTGTTGTGTGCGTATTCTTATCAGCAATCGTCAACTCGACAACTTTTAATATGTCAAATCCTATTTGACGGGATGAGATGGAGATACCTATAAAGGTAGGTATGTTATGGCTTATGGGTAGGCTATCTCCTTTTATTTTCTCAATCTTTTCAAATTTTTACCAACTTTGGAAAAATATCTCCATTTTATTTCTTTCATGCTTCTATCAAATCAATAAGTTTTATTTTTTTGTCTGCTTAAATGAAATGGAAAAGATATATAGGTTAGCAGTTTTGTTGATACTATTGTCGTTCTAAAATGATTGTTATTGAATGAATTTTATTTTTATACCTATCAAACGAAACGGGTCAGAGATCTCTTGGAAAAGATATATAGGTTAGCAGTTTTGTTGATACTATTGTCGTTCTAAAATGATTGTTATTGAATGAATTTTATTTTTATACCTATCAAACGAAACGGGTCAGAGATCCCTAATCTTGTAGCTTGTTTATTTGTGTATAGCTGTTTGTGTGGTGGTAAAGGCATAGAGCACAACAACAACAACAAAAACTATATTATTATTATTATATCACATAATACAATCGGTTCGAAAACATTTGTAGACTGCATGCTATTAGTGCACCTTCACATCATCATCATAAACTTGATCAGATCTGTAGCTATTATATGACAACATTGGTATTTCCTTCTTAGTTATTGCTTTTCAAAATGGAATATATGTTAAAGGGAGAGAGAGAGAGTGCGTGAACCCTCTGAGCACTTTGCTTAGAGGTGTACAATACGAAATATGAAAGAGAGACAATGACAATATATTGATGATGATGATACGTTAGTCTAAATAATTTTTTTTTGTGAATGAAGCAAAGTGCTTTGAGTAGTAGTACCTACATAGTATAATATGCATGGTAGGTAGATAAAAATGTGTCTAAATGAAACCAAAAACGTTTCTTGACAAACCAAAATAAAAAATATTTTGCACATTTGTTACTCTATTCGTTATTTGTCAGAATTTATCTTTTGACATATCTTCTCCTCCTTGCTGTAGCCGTCAATATATATATTTAAGTACATATTATATAGCACACTGAAAAAAGGATAAAATTTTAAAGGAACAGTTTTTTTTGCGAAATCTTTGATGATGGTTGCTTCAACTTTTTTGCTAATTTGGTTGTTGATTTGTGACATGGGAATTGATAGTAATGGGTGCAGCATGAAACTTTAATGACATAATGTTCATAAAATTTTAGTACTCTTGTGAGAGATATGTATTTTGACGAGACTTTCATGATAGAATTATTTTTTGTATAGAAAAAAAATTCATGCCGAAGAAGAAAAAATATTATCTGATCTGA
Organism: Paronellides praefectus; assembly: GCA_027744595.1. Lineage (NCBI taxonomy): Eukaryota > Metazoa > Arthropoda > Collembola > Entomobryomorpha > Paronellidae > Paronellides > Paronellides praefectus. The sequence goes on along the minus strand of JAITYZ010003317.1, from coordinate 2,690 downwards.
TGTATGTCAGCAGTGTTTTAAGCTTTTTAGTTGGCGGTGATGTGTGATAATTCGATTTGAACAAGATGAAGCACTTTCCATTACAGCGGGCAAAGAGCAAAAAAAAAACTAGTAATGAGCTGATGAAAATGGCAAATAATAACAGTTGAATTTTAGCATCTTCTTTCGTCATCATTTTTTTGAAGCATGGTTTCTTTTCCAATAAAATGGTTATGCTTTTAAAAGTTTTTGCACTAGATTTGTTCAAAGAAAAAAAATTAACATCTATAAAAGGTATAAATATAATATGTATTTATAGAAGGTATGCTATTCGCCTTAAACAACACAGCGCATACAAATTATTTTGACTCTCAAGTTGAATACCTTACGGGTTTTAAAAAAAGTAGCAGCGTTATTGCAGCCTATTTATAACTTTTGTCGGAGCAGCAGTTGTGTTGTGATGAAATATTGTATGAAATGGACTCGGTGGTGGTCAACATCTTCATGAGTACGTCCTCATCATTCACAGAAAGCTTTTCAATACAGTTTCATCGCACAAACACATACATTGAAAGTGCAACTGATTCTCAACTCAAACAACAAAGTAATGGTCTAGATTCCATTAGGGAATGCAATAAACTTTGACCAATTCCGTTACTTTCTGGCGCCATCATAAATCCCAGAATTACTTACTTTCGCGTGTGTTTTTGTGTACATTTTTGCTTACAGCCACCAGCGTTTTCTTCGGGTAGTGGAGAGCAAAGCGATGAGCGAAAGCACTGAAAGCAGACACACACACACGTCTCAGCTAAAAGTCATGGCAGGCCCAAAAGCAAGAGCATCGTGATCATCACGCACCGCCACCACCGTCAACAACGAATGACATTCAACAGCAAAAGCCTAATGGAATATATTTCTCTGCTTATCCATGTTTGCATCTTTCTACGACCAACGCATGAACGAGCGTGAGAGGGAGGACATGAAATAAAACGGGAGAAAGCCCATCATGTGTGAAATGAGTTTTTGTAAATTTCAAAATGAAATAAAAAAATGTGATGATTTTTCCTTTGAGAATGTCGTTATCTTAGGTAAGACATTAAAGTACATCAGCGCACCACCAGATATTCTCCTTATTCTCTGGTAGCATATGATGAGATGACGTAGACGTACTCAATCTGGAATGTACATACATATTAATATTATGCTTGTATGTTTGTTTGTGGCCCATGGCCCATATATAAACACTGTACCAACGCCGGCGAAAAAGAAAGATGGAATGGCAGCAGTAGATTATTATTATGTGATGTTGATGGCTTTGAAATAATAACATCAAATGCAAAATTGGATTAGATAAATTGAATCTTATTGAATTGAATGAGCATATTTGTATGTAATGTACACACGCGTGTCTGTCTAGTCTACTCGAGAAGATGACGCTTTATATTAATGTGCCTAGTTTTTTTTTCTTGGTACAAAAACATGTAATAAAAATATATATACCTTCATCAACAACGGCAGCTGTAAGAAAGATAAAGTCGCCTTATAAATAACGATGATGTACTTAACATAATGATAAGACGAAGATTTCAACTATATATACAATTTTCGAATATCTATTATATAGTTTTTTTTAACGTATATTCATCATCATCATCACGTAAATCTTCGTTTTACAAATTTTTTTACCTCCCCGTGAGTGAGAGAAGTTTGGTGGTATGGTGGTGGTGGTGGTTGTGTTTTCGTCTGGTTTTGGTCATGATGCACTATCATCATCATCATCATCAACGTATCGTAACGTCAAGAGGATGAAAACGTAGTTTTTTTCTTCTGCCAAGTCAGGGTGTGGTTTACTATTACTTGCTTTGCTTACTTTTCGTGTTCAAATGAACACGTAGACTCTTGCTTACTTACTATAATAAGTTGAAAAGAGCAAAATGCCTAGCACAGGAATGAGACAACCAAACAGACAGACAGTAAAGTTCTTCTGATTCAATTCACTTAGGTGTACTCTATTCTTTAAAGGTCCAACGAACGGAAGATATATAGTAGATATATTGTACAACGTACCGCACATCAACTTTGATAGGATGTACGGTTGTTGTTGTTGATGTTGATGGAGTCAGCTTTTTGGAAAAAATGATTCGTAAGACTATTATTATTATTATCAAAAAGGCAAAAGTTGAAATCAAAGAGGTAAATAAGTAGCATCAACTCTTCTCTCTCTCTCTCTACTCATCTCTCTGTCTATTGCTAAACTAGACCACAACACAATTTTTTTTCTTATGTATTTTTTTGCTGTTGATGTCGTTCTCAGAAGAAAACAAATTTGATGATAACATAAAGTGTACATTTTCATTTTGTTACACTTTCGGTAAAGAGCATACGCCTAGATTTGGATGATGTTGTTTTGCTCTCTGTGATGATGATGTGATGTGTATTTTTTTACGTTTGCTTATATACTTTTTTTACTCCACACACTGTACATACATAAATACTGATAAAAGGCAAATGATGACGATATGTTGTTCAAGTTAAAAAAGAAACTCATTTGGGTTTGATGATGTTATACTTGTGAACTTGTGTTATGGTCCACTCCAACAGATTGATTTTGACATGAAATTTCCGTATATGGGAAATTGACTTGGATTTTAATGTGTTGATGCGTCAATACATACAAGATGAGACGTGTGTGTGCATTATGATGATGATGA
>JAITYZ010003316.1:0-10697 GCA_027744595.1 Paronellides praefectus | reverse complement strand
TAATAATAATAGTAAGACGTATACAAGTAAACTACTACCTATAGCGTCAGAAATAACGAGTAGAATTATATCATGCCATCATTTCATTGTTACAAGTTCTAATCATTTACCATCAGAGAGTCGTCTTATTTTTGTCCATTCCCAACATTTTCGGTTCATCTTCTCGTAAGTATCCCTTTCGTGATGGTGATTTTGGGCTCACACAAGTCTCCCCATTGATGGTCATTCTTGATCATCATCATCATCATCATCATCATCATCATAACATGTATATAGCCACATCAAATAATCAGAAAAACATTTCAATGCAATTATCATCATAATAATCATTTCATATTTTGTTCACTTGGTTGGCTCTATGCTTTCCTTTTAAAACCTTTTTGCTTAATCCCTGCATGAACTACTACTGTCATTATATTGCACTGTGTGTTCTTCACAATAATAGTTTCTTATGCACCCACCTAATCAACCAAAAATCGCAGGGACAAGATAATTCAAAAAGCGTATAATTATATACCTACCTACCTTGCATCATCATCATCATCAACGTTGTATATTATGTTATGTTAAAATACAATTTTATCCTCTCATCATTGTCGTCGTCGTCAAAAGTGTATAAAAAAAAGAAACTCAAAAGGAGAAAATAACAATAATACACGAACGTAATAATAACAACAATAAAAAAAGAGTAAATCTTTTTTTTTTCTTGAAAAGCAAACTGCTATATTGTCATACAAAAGGCTTAGTTGAGGCTTGAACATGATTTTAAAATTTATAGGAGCATGTATTATATTGGGATAAGTGCATGCGCGCAAGCGAAAATACGTTCGATTCTTAAGAAAATGCATTTATTTTTATTATTATTATTTGTGCTTTCATTAATTTTATATGCGTTTTCCATATAATAAAGCTTGTATACAAAAAAAGTATACCAAGTTATTTTTTGGTTCGTTTGGAAAGATTCAAAAGCAAGCAGAGTGAAAAAAACGTCATCATGAAAAGGAGAGTTATTCTTCGGTCCAGTGCACTTGAATAATCTGGAGCTTTTAGTGAAGATGGTGATTAAAGCAAACTGCTATATTGTCATACAAAAGGCTTAGTTGAGGCTTGAACATGATTTTAAAATTTATAGGAGCATGTATTATATTGGTATAAGTGCATGCGCGCAAGCGAAAATACGTTCGATTCTTAAGAAAATGCATTTATTTTTATTATTATTATTTGTGCTTTCATTAATTTTATATGTGTTTTCCATATAATAAGCTTGTATACAAAAAAGTATACCAAGTTATTTTTTGGTTCGTTTGGAAAGGTTCAAAAGCAAGCAGAGTGAAAAAACGTCATCATGAAAAGGAGAGTTATTCTTCGGTCCAGTGCACTTGAATAATCTGGAGCTTTTAGTGAAGATGGTGATGATGATGATGACGAAGGAACTGGAAAATAGGGAAACGATAAAACCAAGTGAGAAGATTGAAGTATTGAGAGAGGAAAAACGTTTTTCTTCTTCCTTGTTACCAAATAGATACACATAATAACTGGTCATGCAATGAGATGTATGCATATTTATATATGTAGTCAAAGTTGGTATACAAAACCAAATAACAACCACCACCAAGATGTGTATGTATAAAAACCAGAAACAGAGTTTGCTACATCACATGTATTTACTCTTTTATCATCCTTCTTCACCGGCGTCATCATCATCATCATCTTTGTTCCTTCTCTTTGGTAATATAGTGGTGGTGGTAGTGGTAGCGGTGATGATGATTTTGTTGTTGTTCAGTTTTTTTTGTGTGATTGGGAGAGCAACACGGAAAAAAATTAAATAAGAGGAGAAGAAGAGGAGAGAGATGAAAAAAGTGGAGAATCGTGGGAACCCTTCTGGGTAGAGCGAACGAAAATGCTGACACGAGCAGGTGTTCATTCCTTAGCATCTTCCAAGATTATTATTTGGTTTTTACACAGACTCAGGGAGAGAGAAGTGGTGGAGACGAGAGAGAGAGGGAAAAAACGTTAGAGAAGCTTTACATTATTATTATTATTATACTGTCCTTTTCATGTGTGAATCATGAAGATGATGATGAAAAAGGATCCTTTGAAGGAAAGATCAGGAGCAGTAGAGATGAAACGTTGAGATTGCGTGGGGGTCTCATTCCGAATAGCCTTTGCTCTTTCTTTTTTTTTCCTCCTCATCATCATCATCGTCATTATATCATCTTTTATGATGATTTTTTTTCTGGACATGTTACAACCAGTTCTTCCGAGGCTTATAGAGTACTTACTTGCTATTAGACACTTGCGTTATTATTTTTACTACTAGCAAGGCTTATACTAGTAAAACCGTGTTAAAGTACACAAGGGATTCCAAATAAGCTTTGGCTTTCTTTTGTTGCTTTAACGTTTCTTAATGACGACGCACACATATAATATGTACATATACATGAGAAATGAGTTAAAGTATTAAATTTCATTCTTCGTCTTCTTCTTCTTCTTCAAGGTACCATCTCTACTCCTTCCTTGTTTAAAAAAACGTTATGAAAAAAATGTATTCATCTCTCATCTTACTGCTTCTCGAAGGGTCTCTCTCTCTCTTCTTCTCTGTTTATATCTATCTTCTTGGTGGACTGGAAAATTTTATATGTGTAAAGCAGAGGATTAGGTAAAGTATATACCACCAAAGAATTCTTTTCGCTTCATCATCTTTCTTTATTTTCTGCTTCTTGAACGTCATGAATGTTTTTGGGCCACAAGGATGATGATGATCATCATTATATATGAACAAGGGGTCCCTTATCCTTATAACCACGACGGCGGACACTTTATAAAACTACAAGTTTGAGTGTAGTGATAATATAAGACGTAAAGCAACTTGTTATTCTTCTTCTTTTCTTCTTATATTATTATTATTATTATTATATGTTTGCTCTGTATATCTATAATTTCTATAATATGTATATATGCATGCATGTACCTTTTTAAAAAGATTCCTTCCCTACTTAGCCTGATTTCCCAAAAGGACCACAACTCTTTTGTCAAGAAAGATGAAGCAGAAAGAACGATCATGTCGACGTCTGCTTTCCCACGTTCCGAACCCTGCTCAGACTCGTAAAAGCCTTATTTTATACAACAAGCATAAATAACTAATAACACAAAACATTTAGGCTGCTAGCACGAGGATAACCCTCGGTTGATCTGTTGGAAGCGGTAAGAAGGGAGCGAGGGAGAGATGCATTTTGTGTTATTATTACTACTATTCATGCAGCACACATGCAAGAGAAGGGCTCTCTTACTCTCTGTGATCCCTGTATACTTTACTACGTTACGTTATATTAGATTACATTGTTATGTGATTGTGATGATGACGACGTCGACGTCGACTAGGACGGCTGATTTCCCACAGAACGGGAGCTACCCTTCTTGTTGCATGAGTTTTTTTTTGTGTGGGGAAGGGAGACGAGGAAAAATGTGAGTTGAGTAAGTGTATAGAGAATTGAGTGTGCTGGGCACACCACCTGACACGTTCCATTCGAGAAGTGGTCCTGGTATATAAAGCGACGGGAATCTCCTACCCCAACTCACATTCCGCTATCAACCGTTCAGCTAGAAACAACTACCCTCGCTTACACATTATTTTTCTCTCTCGCTCTCTTGCGCTTACACAGCAGTGTAGTAGTAAAACAAGCTATAAGCAAAGCAAAAAAGTAGATATTCAAGTTTTAAAACTTGCGTGTTTGATCTCACAAACAACCCCTCACGTTGAAAATATTTTGTGTTCAAATATACCTACATACGTAAATACAAAAGTCCTTTGGACAATTTACTTTGAAAAGTTTTTATTGTGCGAAAGTAAAGTTTGCAAAATCAACCGAAAATGTGCCACGTTTCAAAGAACGCTACCATCATGGCTACTCCAGCTTCTGTTGAAGCTACTCCAGTTATTGGATCTATTCGTGGAAGCAAATTGGTAAGTTCAAGTTTCATGAAAACTTAAAAAAAATACATTTTAAAAAAATAGCTCGCTACATGATGTAGCCTACATCAATTAAACCTGTAAAAACAAAGTTACTTATAAATCTTTTTTTTTCTTTTGTTTTTACAGACTGCTTCCCGAGTCTCTCCATTCCGTCGTATTGCCAAGACTGCCCGTGTGAATCTTAACAAGTACTGGGGAATCCTTAGCCAAAAGCAAAGATCCTCTGCCAGCAGCAAAGTGTCCTCCGTCATGGAATTTGACCATGCTGCCGAGATGGAGCAAAACCACATCAATGAGATGTTGGAAGCCTTGGCCAATGCTGAAGAGCAAAACAGCATCAACTCTCAAATCGAATCCGAATATTCCACACCTGAGCAACCACGCAGAATGTTTGTGCGTCAAAGGGCTCTCCTCTCTTCTGGTTCCTACTCTTCCTGCAACTCATTCAGTTCACATGGATCTTCCGCCTTCCACATGGACTGCAGTGATTCTATTGCCAGCCAGGAATCTCTCTACTACTAAAAAAATACTTTAAAGTTAATTTTATTTTATTTTTTTGAAAAAAGTTCAACACAATCAGTGCGTTAACTTCAATTCAGTTTAATTTTTTTGCCATCAAAAAATAATTCAATCAGTTATTTTACATTATTAATTTAAGTTCATTTGTCTTTCAATTCAGTTTTAATTTGTACATAATATATAGCCATATAGTTGAGAGTACGCAGTGTAATGCGAAATATTTAGATTACATTTTTTATAGTTCGTTCGTTTTACTAAAGCCCGTTTTGCTTTCACTTTAAAAAAGTTTTAAAGACTAGTATATATTTTTCTTCAATTCAGTTTAATTTTTTTGCCATCAAAAAATAATTCAATCAGTTATTTTACATTATTAATTTAAGTTGATTTGTCTTTCAATTCAGTTTTAATTTGTACATAGTATATAGCCGTATAGTTGAGAGTACGCAGTGTAATGCGAAATATTTAGATCACATTTTTTTATACTTCGTTCGTTTTACTAAAGCCCGTTTTGCTTTCACTTTAAAAAAGTTTTAAAGACTAGTATATATTTTTGTACCCTGTGACATACAAGTTTTTTGCTCAGAAATAGCTCAATTGTTTTATGTAAATACCTAATAATAACAATTTAGGTATATACAGTTAGTTGAGGAGTATATATTTTGGAAGTATCCTGTTTACTGATAAAAATGCAAAAGCTGTGATATATATTTTAGCATTTAAGTTTAATTTTATATAAATAGTTTTATAAAAATATTTGCAGTTTTATTATCGAGTACATATATTTTACGTGTTATATGTGTTATAACGTTTTAAAAGAAAAATGCAATGTTTACAATGCAAAATAGTTTGTACATGATCGTGAGAAAAAAGGCCAGGTGTTCCGTCGTGAGCACCGATAAGAAAGTATAAAAAAATAAAAGCATTCCAAGGACTTGACTTGGATATTTAAATTGAATGAAAAACTGGTTTTCTGCACATCTGATTTTCTTTTTGCAAAACGTTTCTCACACTTTTTCAGCATACATTCCAGCCTACCCACTTTTGGATAATTGCATATACCTACTTTATTTTTTTCATATAGGTGCATACCATACCTGCCTCTCTGCCTATTTAGGTACTTACTTATCATGCATAAAAAGAACAAGAAGATATTATTATCCGAACCACAACACAAGGCAGAACAACAATAATAATACGGACCACGCAGTACCACACATTACTTGTTTTCTGCATCCTTCAAGCTCATTTTGACAGGTTGCATCTGATGTCGCATTTTTTTCTCTACCACATGCATACACAATACACATACCTGTACCTACAAAAAAATGCAACATGTATTCTTTGTTGGAGTTTGATGAAAACATTGGTAGTAGGAAAGCAACTATTTATGGTATTTTTATGTTATCTTTTCTATATCTAGACACCGCACCCCAATATTCAGGGACTTGAGCAAGCCACCTACTTAACTTACTATAGGTATTCATACATTTCTGATTTAAAATTTGACGCTGTAATAATCCATCAATAATTCACCAAATTGATTTAATCGACCATAAGAAAACTGCAGAGGTAAGAAAAAGTACCCGTACCCCGTTGATACAGGAGAAATCAAGTGCATATTATTATACGATCCTTTACTTTTGACATTATGTGTATAAATTTGTATTTATAATTAACTTTGAAATGTGGCAAGATAAACTTTAATCAGTAGCAATACAACAAACAGTGATTCCCTATATTGGGTTGTGTCTCTTTTTGAGTTCCTGTTATTTTGTACATCCATTCAGTTAGCGACAGCAGAACCAGTGATCTAAGGAGGTTGCCTAGTCTTGCAATTTAAAAAGAAAAATGTGTAACGTTAAAGTACAACACCAAGATTTTGATGCAGAGTTTGAAATTGTCATTAAAATCTTTAAAGCCAGTTTGAGTTGTTTGCTGAAAATGAATTAGACCCAAGCATTGGATTCTGCAAATATTTAAATGCTCATTAATATGCAAGCATACCAGGATGTTATAATTCAGATGAAGCGCATCTGCTCATTTTTACAAGCAACATTTCTTGACGAATGCTGATATCCTCATGTAATTATCATTCCGCATTCCTAGTTCATGGTCGAATATTTAAATACTCTTTTCTTTCCCATGATCTTCTCGGTCAGTAAAAAAAGAGAATGCTTTTCACTTAAATTTGTTAATTATAGGGTGTTATGTGAAAGACGGAATTTTTCCTTTGGCTTTTAGCAAAACACTTGATGGCAGATCAAACATTCTTGACTTTCCAGGTGCAATGGAAATTTTAGAAACATTGATGATCCCAATAACAATCTAATAATAATAATGAAAAAAAGCAATTCACATAGTTTTCAGCAAGTAAGGTGTCAGCAGAATCATGATAAACGATATATGAATGAACCCACCAGTTTGAACCTGATGCCTTTAAATTAGGAAAGGAATTTCTCCCGTAGCGTTAAAAAATGAAAAAAGTGCCAGATGAGCAGTGACTTCAAAAAAAATCTTTGGCTGCCTCATTCCAGCCATATGGCGTTATTTTCCCATACACCTGAAAAATCTTTTTTGGCTTTTATAAAGCTGATACGAAGAAGAAAGGAAAAAGATCATCACGATGATGATGATGATGACGATGATGATAGTCATCATCATCATCTTCTTTTTTACCGAATCAGGCTATCTAAAGTGAAATAGCATATATAGTGGTAGTATGTATTTGGATTTGTATCTCTTTACTTTACTGTTTCCATCATCTTCGTCGTGATGATCATCATCATATCCACGTCACATTTAGGTATTTTCTTTGCAACCGGCTACTACCACATACTACTGTAGTAATAAAGGTCATAACATCAGCATACAATTTTCTTCTCACAAGAAGATATAAAGATGATGAGCTCACACATCCTTTGTTGTCCATCCATTCTCATGTGCACTCGCTTTGTTTGTAAGCATATTATACAAACTGATGATCAGACCAATGAATAATACATAAAAATTGAGATGACTTACAAGGGGTAAACCAGTTTTTATTACACTATTTTTCTTGTTCTCTCTTCTCTGGGAACATCTCTGAAAAAGAAGCCGGTATGGCATTTTCAAAGGTATATACATAGGTAGCTTATGTATATTATATCAACATGCATTTTTTTACAAATACCAATACACTTGAGGAAAAGAAAGGAAAACAGCAAAACTGGATAATGCTATAATATTGCCGATTCTGTATACATTATATAGTTGGTTGGTTTGGTTGCATGATGATGTGAAATATTTTACTCGTTTTTTTTTACTTTGGCTTACCACAACTCACAAGACAGCTTTATATCACCCCAAGGAATCATAAAACACACTGATTGCCGATGAACCATACAAAATGGTTCATTGTTTTTTTGCTTCTTCGTTCGAAAAAAAATCATAAACACGAAGAAAAAATAAAAAGTGTGTGTGTATGTTTATTAATCATTATTTTACATATGCACATGTTACTACTAAATTGCGTTGAGGCACGATGTTCATATATATAAGTATTATGATTGTGAATTTATGAATCATGAGCAATATATAAAATTATAGGCAGTGTGATGATGGGGGTAGTTTGCCAGCAGACTTTTGATTGAAAATCATGAAAGAATGAGGATCTTAAAAAATACTTCTTTTCCTCTTAAAAAAACAGGGGCTTGTTATAAAAAAGCTAGTGAGAAACAAGCAGATTTTTTTCTCTTTCTTTTTATGGTGGCATCTTACATTTTTTAATCTGGCTCGTGTACCATATGCGGTACCAACATTCCTTACAATCGACATGACACGAGGCATCTGTACAAATTCATAAAAAGAGAAAATTATGATAAATGATGCGGTATCCGTTCTTTTGTTCTCTCTCACTAGCACACACGGTTGACTAGCAGATAAGACAAGTAACAATGCTACTCATCATCATCATCATTGCACAAAGCAGTTGGATACAAATATGTACAATAAGTAGGTAGTTATATAATAATAATACGTGGTATATTCATATATAGATTTGAGCAGAATGTATAAAAAACGCAGGAGGATGCTGGAGCCATATGTTTGATGGAGAAAATATGAAAATATAATAAGTAATGAAACTGATACATATTTTTTTATTGCATTGTTAGGCATATAAAAACTTCACCCAGAATATTTAACTCTCAGGTATTACACATTCCTGAATAGAAATTTTTGTGAATATATCATTTGTAATGATTTTACTTGTCATCCAATCTGGATTAGAGGAAGACAAGAATCTGTATTTTTTTTTCTTCTCAAACGCATGTAACAAATGGTGCTTAAAAAATTTCTCAAAAATCTCTAATCAGATGCGCGATCATGATCATAAATATTTTTATTTAAATTGATAACCTGTTGCACACAAACACATACGCACACATATGCCGCGCGATTTAGGTAAAATATTGAACAGCTCGTAAGATTTTAAAATCATTTTTCAAGCTTTGTATTATAAAAAGTGTTAACATTATGAATGTTTGAATAAGAAAAGAGAACTCATGCTGCTGATGCCATAATAAACTGTGTCTGCGTATGTTTGTTTGACGGAGAATTAAAAGTATGCATATGCGTGCATGGCTGTGTGTGTACAAAATAATTAATGTGATTTATTGCTCAATGCTTCCATTCATTTTATTACAAGTTTCCTCTTACATGCCTTGTAAATCTCTACTCATATAGCAGCAGAAGCAAAAGACAAAAAAGTAATAATAATTTTTGGGCTTGTGGTGATTGCGCGCGTTCAATCATGTCAGACCAGAGACGGAATAAAAAATGGCATGACATGACCCTCACCATAATATATCGTTAATGCTAAGAACGTTCCAAGAAAAAGTGCCACAATGACTGCCTTTATTCTCCTGCGGAAATAAGTACCTCTTGTGACTTTTTTTTCTTGACGCCCTCATTATGAATGAAAAAAGCTTACTGTTCTTGCATTTATTTATTATTATTATTATGAAAGTCACGAGGATTGGGCTTTTACCTACACACCCATATTTTTTGGAGAGATATAGATAAAGAAGGTTTTTTCAGAAGAGCCCTCCAAAAGCCAAACCTTACTCACTTCAACCTTCGATAACCTAGCACACCCCATTCATAAAAAAAGAGAGAAAAAGTTCACGAGCACAATCATGCGTTTTAGTTTTTCATTGAATTTCATAATAATTATTATTGCTCTCTCTGGAAAAAAAAGTAGGTTTGGCATTGGCACACCACTACAAGCAGCACAATTCATAAGTTCACAAGAAAAAAGGAAGGTTTTTGGCAATGCCATGGTAAAGAGAGGAAATGGGTTGGGCCAACATCTTCTATATCTGCAGCGTATACTACAGTCAGCTCCTTGTTCCTCTTTTAAAATCGATCATTACTTGGTTAATAAAGCATAAACGATACTTGGAAGGAACAAGACAAACAATTAGGCTCGCCTTATTACCGTCATCACATCATCACGTCAAAAGTTTGAGAAAATTTTCGCTCACTTTTACACAAAAGGAAGACTACCTATACAACACATTTAAGCAGTAGTGATGATACCTAACATACGCAATGCATTCATTTTTACATAACAACAACAAAATTACATAACATGACGTGACACAAAAGAAAGTGAGTACTGACTCTATAGGGAAAAAAGATACCGTTTTTTGTTGGTGAACACACAAATCACTTAAAGGTTCCGTTCAAGTTACATAATAAGTTTTATGGTAGGTAAGGTCTTTGAAGAGCACGAGGATATTTAATACATCAAACACAATAGCAAAATCGTATGCTTTTTATTACTTTTTCTGATACTCTTCTTGGCTTTCTGAGACATTTTGTATTTAGCACAACAAAAGGAAGCGATCGGAGTAACAAAGAAAAAATTGAAGAAAACTTTTTTCTCAAGAAAAAGACGATAGGGGGCCAAGTGAAGGCAAATCCCAATGTTTTTCTTAGCTTTGCAATCTTCTAAAGAAATATAAAATGAATAATAGGTTAATGGATAGGTTTTCAAGCAATTTTCTTTTTTATAGAAGAAAGGTATATAAGCTCATCAATTAAGGACAACAACATGTTTGAAGTAATAGCAAAAGTAAGTACAAGCGCGATAATAAAATAGTTTGTTAGCTTTTTAGTTGTATATTCAATATACACACACCTTTGTATTTTTTTGTCTAGAAAC
>JAITYZ010003315.1:0-11694 GCA_027744595.1 Paronellides praefectus | reverse complement strand
ATATTTTCATTGCACCATTATCATGTATTATTAAAGATCAAATAAGGTAAAAAAGGAAATAAATAAAATAAAATTCCTTTTTTTGAATAAAGTTTGCTCATTGCTGCAGAAACGTTTGTAGACATGCATAATTTTTTTAGGTTTATAAAAAAATGTATAGAAAGAGGGAAGAAGGAATCAGAGATGCATTCATACATGCCCCAGTGGTAATGTTACTTTTTTTCAGGGGAAATTGGAAAGTTAAAATGAAGGAAAAAATCTTACATATCCCAGCTTTCTTTCAAGCAATGTAATGCAGTAATGTACATAAATGAAACAAGACAAGTCAAGAGAGAAAAAGAAATGGACCTACCTCTTTTATTTGCTTTGATCGTTTCCTCTTCTTTTTATAAAGAAAAGTACATGGCAGTATGCATGAGCTCTCTCATGTGTGCTTAAGTAGGGATGAAGTCAAGGAAAAAAAGAGTAAAAAGGGTTGCTGCACATATTTATAAAGTTGTTGCAAATTAAATATGAATAGGTATCCATTTACAAAAGGATTTGTAAGTGTACATATTTGATATTTGAAGTCAAATGAATGAGCCATTATGGCAGGTTTATCTAACCATCCACCAAAAAAGATGATTTCGTTTGGGAAATATAATCAAAATATTTTTTAGGGATAAAGCTTTTTATAGGGAAGAAACATGAGCTATGAATATAGCAAAGCTTTTTTGTAGTAAAAATACATTTTGATATTTTTGCTTAACAGCAGATTACATTATTACACAATATAGGCAATGCATTTAAAAAATATTATATTTTAATATTTATTCAAACTTCAAGATTTTTTTAAATTTAGTTGTGCAAAATACGTGAATATAATACGTAATATTGTGAAATTTAACGTATTATTAATTTTCATTTTTGTGGATTTATTTTCTTTCAAACATTCATTTCCTTTTAAAAGAAACTAAAACTCTAAGTGGGTTGTTCTTTGTCCTTAGCTGAATTTTATTTGAGATGTATGTAAATAGTTAATCTGATCTATAATCGATATTCACATGTTTGAAATATTTTTTCAACGAAATAAAAATAGCACACAAATTGCACAAATGGTTTCAAAGGAGAAATGAAGTGGAAACTGGTTTAAATTTTAAAAAGTTGAGTGAAACAAGCAATAAGTTTACAGCATACAAAAAATAGTTAAAAACCTGCTTATAGCTATTCTCGTTTTTTGCAAAGTTTACTGTAAATATAGCTAAATTACATGTTTTGAATGCTAAAATTTTTGCGTAGAAAGAGAGAAAGCGGAATCAGTGAAAGAAAATAAACGATAACGTTTTTTTCTTGTGTTTTATACATCATTACGCATTTTAGTCTTTTTTCTTTAAAAAAAAGAAAGAAAAACGTGGACAACTATTATTTTTCTTTTGCAAAACACGTAGGATGGCATGTGTGGGTGGATAAAACACACACCAGCTGTTACCTAATATCCTGACATTTTGTTCAAATCCCTGTCCTACTTAACATTGACCCTGGCCATATGTATCCAAGATCATCACAAGGACGAATATTATACATTCAAATCCAATTTTCTTCTTGAGCTGTTGACAGAAAAATGACCTTAAGTCATGCTTAACCTTTTGTTACAAAACTTTGAAACACAAATTCATAAAAATTCTTGAGAGATCATCTCCCTCGTATTTGAACTTGATTGTTGAAAAGAAAAAATAAGGACTGGGATTGTTATTATTGCCTTTAAGACAAAAAAGAAAAGAAAACGTTGTCTTGTGTGGACCCTGAAACAAGTGGACACGGTAAAGTCTGTTCTCAGTCCTGAACTTGTCCATGTCCAATGTTTATGTTAGCCTTTGTAAAAAAAATCCTTTTAGTTTTTTTTCTAAATTACAAATATTACAAACTTGAAAGAGGACAAAAATACTTGTAGATGTACTTATTTTTGGAAGCAAAAAGAAAATGCTATGAATAGGCTACTTCATTCTACGAAGTTCATAGTGACTCACTCTTAAACTTAACGACCTTGATTAGGTATTTACAAAGGCTACCTGGGTTCACAAAGAAGGAGCAGCTTTTTTATGAAATAGGAAAACAATTTTTTTATAACTTAGCTTGCAAAGTAAAAAAATGTAATTTCATGCTTAGGGTAGGTTGTAAGGTGGGTGGCCAAAATTTTGTGACATTAAAGCCACCTGTTTACTCAAAAGGAGTAAGCTAATAAGCCAACAAAATACCAAAGTTGAGTAAAATGAGTCGGAGATATGTATATTTATAAATGACGTCAGTTATGTTGTTACACAGTTACACTGTTACACTTATTGTAAGCCAGTTTTAACCTAAATCTGAAAAGGTAAAGGTGGTTTCACATTGAAATGTGAATAAATAAAGCTTATTAAAATATTTGGTAATAATATCAAAGGGTAATTGCTGGGATAAAAAGAAAAGGAGATTCAGTTTCAACAGTAATATGACTACCGGTTGAAAATTGATAGTATAATTTTTGCAAGCTATAAAATTATGCGGATGAAAATAGAATAAAGCTACTTATTTGAAATTGAAAGGTCTCTGCTCCGGTGACATCCTCTTTTATTTCATTGGGCTATTTTTAGTTTTTATTTCCAAAGGAAATTATTTTGATATAATTTTTAATGAAATTACTACTACTTTTTTGTACAAATATTTTTATGTGCGTTTGTAATACTCTTTTTTTGGTTAGATATTCCAAAAGAAAAAGTTGAAATATAACTATGTACACAAAATTGAATACAAGTGCATAAAATACATTTTCCGAGTTTTTCTTAAGTAAAGTCCTTTTGAAATGCAGATATTATTGCAAGTTGACTGCTGAATGAATGATTCAAAAATACAAAAGAAAATTAAAATAAAAACTTTCTCATTTTTCTTTTCTTTTTTTGTTCATCTTCATCCAAGAAAAATCTTAAAAACCTACTTGCTCGATACACTACACACAATACGGTATTGTCAATACCACAAGACTTTCACTAGCAATCAGACAAGGAGGAGAAAAGAGGAAACAAGAAAAAGTATATCGTCTAAGCATGTAATGTGATAAAGCACAGATTGAACAAAAAATAATTGACTCGAGCGATTCAATTTGGTGGAAAGTGGAAAAGTACTTAAAATTACTGGGAACGTTATATGTGGGCTTACATAGCTGTAAGGTATTTGACAGTGTATATACTAATATAGTGTGTAATTCAATAATAAAAGAATCATAGTCATAAAAAATATATAGCTTTGAGAAAGAGAGAAAAAAATTGAATTGAATGTAGGGAAGCATACGTATTTCCTTTCGACTTTCTCAAAGTTTAAAAAAACCAAGCATACTGGCATTTGATGCTGATGGTGATGTCAAGAAGGAATGTGTTGTGTGATCTGCTCCCTCGAGTCTGTGGCCCATGAATGATGATGACATGATATTATATTTTATATGGTGCGTATGTATGATATATTTTTTTCAAATTCATTCCCAATTTAAGAACTTTATGACACAAATTGAAGAGATATTGGAGCTCTAGGCTCTAAAAAACCACCAAATTCAAATGTGAGCCTTAAGAAGGGCTGTGGTTACTTATTTTGCTGCAAGATGAAGATGAAGCACCACCCTACACACATGTCAAGAGATTTTATACTTGTTTGCATATATTCTAATGTATTGTGTATGTATTCTAGGAAAAATGTCATTTTTTTGTGGGAAAGGCTTTCATGAAAAAAAATTATATTTTTCAAATGTCATCTCTCATTTAATTTCTTGTGGGGAGAAGCTTTCAACAAAACATAAAAAATGTCTAAAAAGTCAGCAGCATAAACCATCTCTCTCTGGTCTACCTATTTGTTCGTCAGAAAATAGAATGAATACAAATAAAATAGGTAGGTATAGTATAAAAGCGCTTGCAGCGGTCTACAGATATTTTCCAAGAAATTGGAAAGATGACATTGACAGAAAAAGAGATTTATTGTTTTGGTGATAATAGATGGTTTCAGTTGGAATGAATTCATGCATGTTGTAGATGTGGAGGTGGGTATGTAATAGTTTGGTAATTTTTCGTGCGCGGTTTTACCAGAGATGTGGTCAAGCCAAAAAAAATATGACATAATATGCACATCATATGATATGGCTGAGTGACCATGACTAAACGCCATAAAATAAATTTACAATCTTTTCAGTGATATTATTTCAGAGAGGTTACGTTGTTAATTTTTTTCAACAAAGAGATAAAATATTTTATTTGCCTAACTTTCAAACAGAAATTGAAAATTTAATCAGGGCATATAAATTACTAAAATAAATGACATTCAAGGTCAAAAATTTGTTGTGTGTGACCTTTGCTGACATACACACTCAAAGGCCTGACCTCTCGGTTGGACAATCAATTTTCCTTTCATCTCAAATTTGTTTGAAGTTTGAAAGCGAGTGTCACAATATTAATTACGTATACAAAACTACGTTTTTTGCATGATTGTTTGATCAACATAAGCTACATAGGTGTATTACTACTCTGCATATAGCAGAACTACAAAGCTGAATTTTCTCTCAAAGTTGTTTATTATAAAAACATATTGGACTGTTTGTTCTTAGGACTTTATTAGAGTTAATCAAGCTGATAAAACAGACACACAAAAATAATAATAAAAACTGGGTGGTTTTATAACTGACACGTGCAAATATATTGGTTTGATTTCCTAGTTCAAAGAAAAAGTAGGTAAAAAGGTAGGTAGGTACATACAAGAAAATGAATAATAAGCTGATATTAACAATAAAATAATTATTAATATTTTCATTGGTAAAAGTTGTTTGAAGGTGAATACACACAAAATACATGATTGAGTGCATCAGGCCAGGTTAGACAAAAAGGGAAAGTGGGATTTTTATGACTTATTTTTGTGTTTTTTTTATGATGCTCATTTTTCCAATTTATTTGATTTTTTGATCATGATTTCACAAAAAGAAGCACCCCAAAAGAATAATTGAAATCTATGCGACGTAGTAGCTTTTTAATATGATACTTTTGATCTGCAGACAAATGATACGTTTTGTGCGCGCAAAAGGATCAGAGCAGCATCAAAAGTTGTCGTTGATTCATAAGGTTGGATGACAAATTACAAATTGGACTCAGTCAGTCAACAAAATGCTGTTTCATAATAATAATAATGCTAGGTTATGCTGCATGAGTTGATATGCAATATATGTATGTAATAAAAAAGGATATTACCACAATGAAAAAATGGGATCCCTTTAAAAATGAACCTGTGAGATAATTTTTTTTGTGATTTATTGCCTGGTGGGTGTAAAAGCAGTTTTTTGTGCTTTTACTATCGTCATCACAAAAAAATGTCAAAATGTGTATTTTACACAAAAAGGAACAAGCCTTATCTCTTTGTCATCACGTTTAGTTTAAAGTCCTTTTCCCATAGATTTTGTCAGTAGTTTAAGCTTTTTGCTTGCTTAGCAATTATCTAAAAGTTCTTTTGTAACTTTCGAAACAATTTTTTGTATGGTTGCATATAATGCAAACATGACAAATATATATGTTATGGCCATGCAATGCAGTTTATCCCAAGAACAAAACGGGGTCTTCAGAGTGCAGCTTGTAATCGGATTGGCACAATGTTGAATTTATATTTCCTGAGATAAAATAGCTATTCGGTCCAAACTCCAAACATGCAAAGAAGTAGAATGATTCAACTTCCATTTTACCTGTGTGGAAACGTGACACTGAAAATGAAGGAAAACCAGTGGTAACCTTTTGCTCCACTCTTTCCCACATTCACATGATATATTAGTGACCATTTTTGTAATAAAATCTTGATTGCTGATAGGCTTTTTGGTGCAGAGATACAATTTTATTGCATTGTTGGTTACCAATGTTTACTTTCTGAAATGCAATGTAACAGCCCGTGATGAATTTCATACTAGTCCTTGTTGAACTGTTGACCTAATTTCTCAATTTGAACGTTCAGTTATATTACTCACCTTGAAAATAAGAGCATCAAAGTGACAATTAAGATTTGATCAACTTTTAAAAGAGCCTCAAAAGATTTCCGGAGAAAATAGTGCATTTTATTGATAAAATGGTTCTTTTCCTGGCAATGCAAAATAATATTTAACCTCTTTCCTTTTTTGTTTTTAGGACGGAAGGCGCTTATTTATGGGGGCCGTGGGAAGCTGGTATTGGCAAGGTAAGCTGCATTTAGAAAAAAACACAAGCAAAAATGATTCCCAACTTCCTCTTCTTTCATCTTTTTCAGGGAAACGTCTTTTTACCTCTTGATTTACTAGAGTAGTATTTTAAGTACAGCACATATCCTTGGAATAAAATGAATCAGGCTTAAAGTACAGCCTTCGACAATGGATAATAATTTACCAAATAAATTGTCCTTTGAAAAATAGAAAATGAATGATCAAAATAAGATCTCTATTTCAAAGCAGACAGCTTTAAAGCAAAAGCAAAGCTATTAAAGGCCATTTAATGAATCAACCCTTTTTAATGAAATAATTAGCATATTTACTCCCAAATAATTTATTACTGTTCAAAAAGATGCAAGTGAACAGGATGATTAATGCTTTCTCCAAATCATTTATTTTGCCACTTTGATGATGAAATAAAAATATATACTTCTTCTAAAAGCAAGCAAATAAAGCAATTAATAAATTAATTGTTTCAAACCCTGAAGTTTCAAAGCTCGAGTTTAAAAAATCTTTTTTTTTTCGAACAAACTTTTTTCCAAATGCATGATTTCATGATTTATATAATCTTTATATTTTCCTTCTTAAAAAAGTTATTTTCTCCCCAAATTATCCATTAATTTTGTCAAAATAATATCCTCTCAAAGTGCTGTTATATTTTTTCTAAATATTTTTCACCATAATTTCAAAAGTATGATATTTTTTTATAGAAATTGACATTATTTATCTTTCCTTGAAAAATAATTAATTTTCTTTTCCCTATATTTTTCCAGTTTAGTGTTTTCAATACACCTATTACATTACATTTTACATACCTATTTATATTATGACGAATCATAAAAATTTAATTAATTTTCCGAATATATTTGCATGATTGCATGTTGTATTTTTTATCATTCTAAAGTGATTTATATAATCTTTATATTTTCCTTCTTAAAAAAGTTATTTTCTCCCCAAATTATCCATTAATTTTGTCAAAATAATATCCTCTCAAAGTGCTGTTATATTTTTTCTAAATAGTTTTCACCATAATTTCAAAAGTATGATATTTTTTTTATAGAAATTGACATTATTTATCTTTCCTTGAAAAATAATTAATTTTCTTTTCCCTATATTTCCAGTTTATTGTTTTCAATATACCTGTTACATTACATTTTACATACCTATTTATATTACGATGAATCCCAAAAATTTACTTAATTAATTTTCCGAATATATTTGCATGATTGCATGTTGTATTTTTTATCATTCTAAAGTTTTTTAATTTATATTACTTTTATTATTATTATGATTTTCCTCCGCTGTCGCTCTTCTCTCATTCTCTTATGAAAAAAATAAGGTCAACTTTATATGATCGACTCACGGAAGTCTACAAGAAGTGGTCCTGTTCCATTCTATCAATTCATTCCATCAGGTTTGTTATTGAAAAATAATAATAATCATTTTTTGCTGCTTTCTGTTTTTTAATATCGCAAAATTTCATTAAGTTTTACTTACACAAAAAAACAATAAAAAAAGGCTTACAACTACAAGTTAATTTCAAGCCATGATGACTTACTCCACATATTAATATTTTTAAACCGCTTTGAAAAAATGCACCAAATGTTTTGTGCATGAAAATAAAACTTCAATCAAATTGATTATTGATTGATTACATATTTCGCTTCAATTTTTTTATTAATAGTCAACAAGCAGATATTTTTGTTTTCAGCTTTCTCGCTTCAATTTTTTTTTTGAATTGATCATCAACAACCTTACAAAATATATTTTTGCTACATTTCATGTTCATTTCCGTAATTACATATTTTTTTAACTCAAGGGAATATACAATATTTTTTCCAATGAAGTATTTCCAAAAGAATTTTTTTCTAAATATTTTCCCCCGTCCCCGCCAACGCGACTGTGCTGCGTGGTGGTCTCTATGTCAGTTTAGCCAGCAACATACATTTATTTTATACATCTTTTTTTGATCCATTTTCCCCCCACGTTTCCCCAGTCAACTTGTAATTTATATTCATAAAAACCACCACAAAAGAACCAGGATACATTTACAACTCGGTGTTGCGCAGCTATGCTGTTTTGATTACTCCCATTCTCTCTTTTTTACACTCCATTCCACATTTTCTCTCTTTTGTATACACGCATATAATATTGCATAATACACAATCACACAAAACAACAAGGCATTTATTTGCTTGTGTGTGTTTTTTGTAAGTATTTCCTTTTTAATTTATCATGTCAATCAAGTGACTAACCACAGATTTATTACAACTTTATGTAGATATTATCGACCTAATTTCAATTCAATTCGAGTAATGCAGTCTCTCTCTATAAAAAATCTTTACTACATTGAAGTGCACAATACACTCCTCCTCCACTACTTTTAGTCTACTGCATTAGATTACATAATAAAAAGAAGAAGAACGGGGGGAGTAGTAAGCAGCAAAAATTCTTTATAGAGCGTACTCAATACTCACCCACCACCACCAACTCCTCCATAGCAAAAAAATAAAATAAACCAAATAGTCTGTTTCACTTGTACCCAAACAATTCACATTTTATCATGATCTCACTGCTGCTTTGCAATAAAATTGCTCTTTACACCATCAAAATCAACAAATATGTAGCCTTTTTTTATTTACTACTTTCTCGACCCCTACACAACAGCCTATACCAAAGCCCAATAACAAACACAACCAGTCTACCAAACCAACCGCCAATAAATAAATTTTAAGCTGACTTTACTCACACAATATTGCATCCTTGTTGGCTGGCAAGAAGGAGCTTCAACTTTTTAATGGCAATCTCCTTTTCACTTTTTAAAAAATCAAACTGCCTTTTTCTTGGCACAGACAACCTAGCACGCTGCTTTGCAAAATGGCAAAATGCTAAAAACTAATCTCACTAGTTGCAAAAAAGCAGAGCAGCAAACATAATACACATAATAATAACAATGAATGCCATACAAACGTTATATTTGCCTAATGATCCATATCCTTCTCTTCACACCACTCACTATATTATAGCACCATCAAGATAAGATCATCGAGTCATCGAAATATTCCACTGTTTTAAAATGCCACACTGTATCAACGACGGAGAATTGCTGAGACATGCCAATAACAATAATGTTTTCTTTGCATAAAAATTGAAAATGACAACACATCGAGAAAAAAAATTGATTTTTTGTACATTTGACATTGACAGTTTTTTAATAATATGTAGTCTGTGATGTCTACTGTATATAGTGTACAGTGTATATATGTGTGTATCGTACTACCAATAATTATGATGATGAGGAATAAAAATGATAATGATTTATAGTGGTTTTACTGACTATGGGCGTTTTTTATATTTTTTGTTGTTGTGATTGGCTCTACTACTCTGCAATGTCGATTATGGAATCTAGGTCAGGTCTATTCTCAAGCCGTTGGCAGTCGTCCGGATATCCGCTGGACCAGAGAGGGACCCAGTTGGGATGATGACAGCTACTTGGGATACTCTGTGTCACATGGGGAATTTACGGGAGATCGGGAATCCGATGTGGCGGTGGGCATGCCAAGAGGGAGCAATCTTACTGGCAAGGTAGTGTAGAGTTTTATTATGTGGTTTGGCACATAACTTTGCAGCTTAGTTCAAAATATTATGGTAATGATAATCATGATGATGGTAATAATGATGAAAATTTAGGAAAATAGCAGAGTAGCTGGTGCGGCTCGTCATGTCATCAATGACAGGACATGCGGGTTTACTAAATAAATTTATTTTCATCGGATTAGATTACCCTTAAAAATCTAGTGACTTTTTACAAGATATAAATTGCTTCAGTTGCACATAAATCTTGTAGCACAAGTAAAAGTTTTATGCAGATAACTCGGTAAAATCGGTTTTTATAGAAAATTAAAAAAATGCAAGAATTGTGCACAATGAGGATGGACAGGAAGTGCAATGTTAATTCATTCAACCTGGTATAAAATATACAGCGTATATATTAAATACTTTATATCAAGATTTACTCTGTTTCTTGCTAGTCAAAAAATATTACATGGGATGTAGCGTTATCCTTAAAATTAGGGGAAGAAGATTTGTGAGCTTGTCCAACCATCCGTTAACCAAAGCAGCATAATAATGAGATATAGGGCATTGCACTTTAAAAATGGTCGACACACTTGTGGTGGGTGTTGAAGTGAAAGCATGCAGTATAGTCGTCCCGCACTAAAAATAAATTTCAATAATATTCAATATTGGCTCTGATGTTATAATCCAATTATCAACATATTATTTTAATATTGGTTTGCCAGCATATTTAACAAAAATCCCATTTATTTTTTTGTAGTTAGATTCAATAATGCTATCATTATGACATGTGTACCTGCACAGACAATAGAAAAGTAAATTAAGATATACAGAGCTTATTTCAATGTTGATTATGGCGCAACTGTTCAAGAAAGTAATAAGCAGATTTGACCTTGAAATATTGATAGGGCATTGACAACGAAATTTGGCAGTATCTATTTATTTACAGTGGCTAATCATAGCTTTGATATTTTGGTAAAAGACGTGTTACTCATACACATAAACAAAATTAAAATTATTTATTAAGACATTCATGTTATTCATCATCATTGTCACAACTCGTAATTATAAAATATGTAATATATGTGGCATAGCATCACATATCGCATTCTCCAAAAAATATACGTAGTTTTCTGGAAGAAGAACGAGAAATGGCCTTTTCACATGGATATACTTTTAGTTTTTCATGGAGAAAGATAGGAGGATGAGCATAAATTGGGGTAATATCATCTTTTTCTCGACAAAGTTGAAAAAGAAGAAGAATACGGTTGAAATGAAAAAAGCTGTCTGTGATGCTATTTTCGCATACGGATGGTGTGGAAAGTCAAATTTTGCATGATTTTATCTTTAGACTGGTATGTTAGTTAGGTAACATTGCACACACTGTAAATCATCTTTGACGTTGCATTTTGCACAAAGTTTGGATTCAAGCAACATTGAAGTAGAAATAGATTTCCGCTAGCTGTCCTTTTCATTCTTATTGAATCAGATTTTTTTTATGAAAATGTGCCGCCATATTATGCATTTGCAATCCAATGAACATTGCAGAATTCAGAACTAAAACTGTCACTATATCTGCTATATACGCAGAAACTGATGTTTAAATTAAAATGTCACAAGGGCATTATGATAATGCAGAACCATAGGATTAAAGGAAATGAGGTGTGAAAATATCAAATTTTTTGGCATGTCCAACAATTTCCGGTATCCGATTCCTTTTCCATGTTTGCTCGCGATTTCATAGACCTATAAATAAGCCAGCTTAGGCGACTCGTGTCTGGGATTTAACGCTTAGAGATTCAATTTGGCTCAACGAAGCATAAATGAAGAGATGCTAGAAAAATCCATAATCATCTTTTTATTATATATTTTTTTCTTTCAACGCTTTTCCACAGGTGGTGCTTTATTCC
>JAITYZ010003314.1:0-19149 GCA_027744595.1 Paronellides praefectus | reverse complement strand
TACCCACCAGCAGGAAGAAGTAGGCATTGTTATTAATATTATTTTGACTATGACAAGGAAAATACATGAAGGGAAGTACTGGCAGTACTTGAAAATGATTTTGATACAAATGATGTTGTAGTTGTACGTCGTTCGAGAGAAAGTAAAATCCCTTGATTCACAAATTCAGTCAGAGATTCGTTCAAAGCAGGCAGACAAATATTTGATACTAAATGTTGAGTGTGGTAATATAGGTAGCATGCATTGCATATACCTACGTAGTTTTATTCATGATATAATGATGATTATGATAAAGCAACGGTGATTGTTATTTGAACACGACTGTATTGTTGATTCGCTGGTAGTGATGATAAGCACAAGTAGAAAAAGGAGGATTGTTGTGTGAACTAGTAGATTCTGACAAGTCCTTTTATTCCAAACAAAATAGGGAAAGAGACTGGCTGTCCCGTTTTTTGATGTTTGTACATTTATCCAAACAGTGTGTACAGTGTACACTATACACCGCACCGGTAGCAAAAGCCCCAGAGCACCACCACCAACCCGGCAATTCAGAGTTGTTGTTAGGATTGGATAATGATGCCCCCAAATGTTAGTGATTATAATGATTGTACTCTATAATGCTCACATTGTTCACGCCTGGCAATTTTCACTTTTATGCCGTATTTTATTCAGAAAAGAAGAAGAATGGATGAATGAGGAGTATATGGGTAAATATTTTTATGCCGACATGCATATGTATATGTACCCGGAAGAAGTGGAAGGTTGAATTTGAGTTTTGTTGCGTAAATAATGGAGATTTGGGATTCTGATAAAATTATTATGATTTTTATATAAAAAAGGAAATAAAATATGCAGTCACAAAATCACCTGGTTCGATTGAAAAAAAAAGATATTTTGGGATAAAACATGTTGTCAATCTTGGAAAATCTCAACAATGCAAGGATATTATGCTTGCCGATGATGCTCCCTCACAAAAAAAATGTGTTGATCTATAATCTCTACACATTCAAATTTTGGAAAAACGTAAATATATGGAAAGCGGAAAGATACGCTTAACATAATAATTAACGTAAAATTTCATAAAAAGTGACATTCTAACGAAAAAAGCTTGCGAGTGTTTTTTTATGACGATGATTCATTAAGAAGTAGATGTAGTGCGCACTCATACAACCATAACCAAAGAGAAGAGGGGACCTTAAAAACGTACATATGTTTATAGTTTATATTACGCCGGAATGGAGGAAGAGATATTTTTATATTTAGATTCAATTTCTCCCTTAAAAAATCTTTCCAAATATCACAAGTTTAAGGGAAAGGAGTCGTCGTCCGTTCGTGTACACATGGCAAGTTTTTTTCCCTTTCTTTGGAGATTTTGATGACTTTGAGGAAACATATGGCTGGACGTCTCAAGTAACGGACCAGATGCTTTAAGTTATTTCTTATGTTCGTATAAAGTGCTCTCTTTTTACCACGAAAACAACGAAAAATCCTTAATTTTACTGAATATATACATAAAAATGAATGCATGGAGGGAATTCTAATGCGTAAAATGCCTGCTCAAAGGGAAACGTTAAAGGAAATCCATCCAGCACCAAAAAAAGTAAAATGCTTGCCATTCCCTTTGAAGTTCCAAAATAAAATGAGCGTGTTGGGGTAAAAATGAGGGAAAAGCTCACAAAAAAAAATCTCCAAAAACTTAATAAGAAACATTCCTTCAATAAATCCTTTTTTCTCTTCATATAGCACACATACAAGATTTTTACTGAATATATACATAAAAATGAATGCATGGAGGGAATTCTAGTGCGTAAAATGCCTGCTCAAAGGGAAACGTTAAAGGAAATCCATCCAGCACCAAAAAAAAAGTAAAATGCTTGCCATTCCCTTTGAACTTCCAAAATAAAATGAGCGTGTTGGGGTAAAAATGAGGGAAAAGCTCACAAAAAAAATCTCCAAAAACTTAATAAGAAACATTCCTTCAATAAATCCTTTTTTCTCTTCATATAGCACACATACAAGATAATATATAAAATATATCAAGAGGATATAGTATATACATAATGCCACATGCGCACATTTCCTTCAATCCTGAATCTTGACATTGAAACGATAATTCTGTCCCGTGCCACCAATTTTTTTTTAAACATCCCTTTCTGATTTTTTCCCTTCTTTGAAAAAAAGGAACAACAAAGGAAATAACAAAGTAGAAAAAATAATAATAAAAAAGTACAAGATCTCTACCACAGTCAATATGGTTTTTTTCTTCATATTTTTAAATCTTTTCAAAAAAAGGATACTGCTACTCTTTTTTCTTTTTTACAAAAATGCTCAAGTCTCTGATAGATATATTGTTTGCTGCTAATTGTTGATTTTGAATGTGTACTGTTATTTATTATTAGGTTTTTTACAGTTAAATGAGTATTTGATGATGATGATGATGGTTGAGCTTGGATATAATAAAACCGCAAGCCTTGTGTAGTAAATAAGAAGATATTATTATTAAGGACACTTGGTCTTTTGGATGGAAGGGCACATGCCACATAATGTATAAATAGGTATGTATATGCACATGTACATACTTATCCACATCCTTTTAATTAGCGCATTCATTATTATTTATTTTCAGAAAACTATATATGATACGAGATGGGATAATAAATATGATACTATACCAAATGGCAGTATAGTAGTACACCACTCTTTTTTCAGTATTTCTTCTCTTGAAAACCAATTTAGGGAAAGGAAGCCATTTATTATATCCTTGAAATTAAAATCCCTCATGATTACAATGATATCTTATACTGCTGCTGTGTTTTTGTTGCTGTCATTTGCATTTTATTTCGTACTATCTGATCATCATCTCATCACTAATCGAAGTAAATATGGAAAACTGCTTTGGTATATTATTAAACGATCCCACTCATCCCACACACACATGAATATACCATACTAATTTTGTCGATTTTTATATCATATCATTTGCAATAATATTATATATTATTGCTGTGCGTGTCGTGAGTGTACAGATATATAAAATATAAAAGCAAACAAACAGCATAGAGAGCAGAAATTCCTTTCGAGGCCAAGTCATCAGCATTGTTGAGTGGAAGGGATTAGGAAAAAGTCGAAAGTGTCATAAAATCAGTCATCATCAATTCAACCTATAGGACAGTTTATCACGTCATCATCATGATCATACTACTACTTGCCTGATATGTGATGGATATTATTATGATGATGAAGACTCCTTATAAAGGTTAATAAGCGTACACGCACAGGCACTATCTTTCCTCGCCATCAGGGTCTTCTTCTCAATAATAACAACAATACATACATAGCACAATTTACGTTTTTCGACGGACACACATAATTTCAACAATGGGAATTTGTAGTGATGGGACACATTAACACACAGTGAGTGACAGTAACAATCGATATAAATTCTTCTACGAATATATATATATCCATTCCATATACATGTATGTATGTATATCCCACTCATGTAAATGCCATACAAAATGCAAAATATTATTGTTATTATTATATACATACATCATAAACTTTTGTGGTACAAGTAATTATTATTGTTATTTGGTTCGATACGTGATAGATATATTATAACGAAGGGACACATTTATTTCATTTTAATTTTCAATATATGTTGAGGGACAAAAGACTGTCCAATTCATATCGTCCCTGCCTATACTATTATTATTATGCATGTTCGATATTTTTAATAAGTAGCAATAATAATATAGCAAGAGAGATTGGAGATCTCTAATCAACTTTTTCGAGAGAGTTGTTTTTGTAGGACTGAATGCGTGTGAATAATTTATAATTATATATCTTTCTACATTTTTGCTTCATATATTTTTGTGTGCTAGTTTCTGTCATAATCATGATCATCAACGCCCGCCGACAACCAAAATTTTGTTATTGATGGATTAAAATATGTCGACTATAACCTTCCTTCTCTGGTTATGATAATCATTTATTTATAATGATCAAGATCATCATCAAGGAATCTTTATTCCCTATTCCCAAGCTTCCTTTTACATGAAAAACATATTAGCTTGTTGTGCAATATTGGTATGTGGACAATAGGTCCTTATCTTGATAAACAGTTTGCTCCTCCTCCTACACATATATACGAGAAGTAAATGAGTCGACCCTTGCCTGCCTTTTTGCCTTATACACATATCAAGTTTCTATTTCACCAAAACCACTAAATTAAAATCTACATTTAATACTACCACCATTCCATCAACCACAAATACCCATCCATGACCTACATTATCAATTTTTTTCCTGGAAAATATCATCATCGCATTGCAACGAAGGAAGAGTAAAAAGGGGAGGACAGATATTGAAGGATGAAATGAATCTTTCACAAAAAAAATTTATATACTCTTTTTCATTCCAAATGAATTCCTTTTCAAATGGCCTTCTTCTCTGCTGTGAGCCCAGAAAAAAATATTTATCCAGAAGAGAAAAACGATATAATCAATTTTCAATTTACCTTGACTTTTTGTTTTGATGTTTTCGAGGGAAATCCCATTTTTTTGTTGAATTCTCAAAAAGTCAATGTGTTCTCTCTCAACATCAACATGGACGACATGGGATGGAAAAATTTATGATAACATAATAATTATATTATATTTCCAAAAAAAATTGAACTTTGTTTCTTTCCGGCGAAACAAACAAAACTATAAAATAAGACTGGAATGTGTGTGTTGAATCGTTTAATATTTTTTTAGTATCTGGTTGGATAAAGAAAAAAAGTAATTCTCATCTTCTTCGGCAAAATGTTAGCTATATGTGCGTTCGTCGAACCAAACTGGATTGGTTGAGTTTTTGACTTGCGATAAAAATGAATGTTGTTTGTCGATTAAATTAATACGTTCTTGTTGATTGCCCAGGTAGGTCGTTTGAGAGGGATGTGATAATGATATGAAGAGGCACTTTGCATTCTACTATTTCACTGCATTCGCTCTTAAGAAGGAGGATTGAGTAATCCACCACAATAACAACAAAGCCGACTGAGTGTATACACGTAGGTATATGTATGCATATGCACACATTATATTGTTGTAATATTTCTTCAATGATACTTTGATAATGATTCCTTTATGAATTGAGAAGTTAAAAAAGAAAAGTTAAATTTAACCTATTTTGCCGTGTCGTATCATTATCATATCATCATCCCACCGGACATAAATGTTTAAAGCTGTGTATTTACAAGTGTATATGGCCACGCCATTATTGCATATCTAACTGATTTTGTGATTGTGAATGACTTTGGAAATGTAATATTAAATTAGCAGCTCTCTGCTAATTAAACTTTCTCAATTTTGGTATCACTCACATTCACATATTCAACAATGAAAAAATAATACATTCAACTCTGTACACATACGATGGATATCAGTAAATAATGTTGACTTGTACAGCCTTTTTAATTCTTTTTGATGATTATTGAATGTGCAAGCAGAAATGGATATAACTTAAATAATAATAATAATAAAAGTTGATAAGAAGATATTTTTTCTTCTTCTTCGCAGCCAAACAGAGCAATGTATGTGGCAACAAACGTCAATGATAAAATATAAATGCTTTCATGATATGATGATGATATGTTAGCATTGAGCCTTGTGATTAATATGAGCATAGAGATGAATATCATGAATTACATATACGAATATTATAATAAAGTACTCTACTAATGGTATGATGGGGTTGGACTCTATAACTCTGAATAATAAAATGTTAATAACAAATGCATATTTCAATCAACACAAATATCCAAAAATGAAAGCCTTTAAAAAAGAAGCAACTATACCACCACTTCTGCACTGAACTGATCGATTCAACACTCGAGGAGGTAAATGTCCACCATTCATATTATGCTACATTTTATAATGCAAAATTTAATGAAGCACATTAAAACATGGCATCTCGTAAGCATATAATATATTATGTGCCTTTTGTTAAAAAAATATTAATTATGATTTTCTGTTGTTGTTTGATTGTTGCCAGCAAGTCGCAAACTTCATTCACATTATCAAGGATTGCATGCTATTATAGCATATTGCCAGCATCAGTAGTATACATACATTTTTCTTTTGTTCTCATTCATGTTTTCATTCCAAATCGTGCATATTATATCCATCATCATAAGTTCCGTCGTCACAAAGAAAGGTTCAAACAAAAATCCTAGAGAGATTTGATACTATACTTTTGCTAGTGTACTTGGATGCCTAAGTGAATATACGTAACCATAAAACAAGACGAATGGATTTAATAGTCATTAAGACCTTCAACCTTTATATCCTTCTGCTCTTTGTTTTCTCTATTCAATTTCCTTCCCTTGTTATTTCAGATATATGAATTCATACACACACAGCGTATAAATATATATATGTATATACCTATTTGTGTCTGGTGGAATAGATTGGAGGAGAAAACCAGCAAACAACATAATAAATTGGGTGGAAACTGCAGCAGCAGCAGCACACAAAATGAAACCCATTATTAAAACTGACTATATTTATTTGAGAGATGAAAAAAATGTATGTAGGCATGTATGTAAACTCCGCTGTAGTAAACACACAGACTCATTTGTAATAAAGGTATTACTATTCACAATTCACGTTGAAACATTAGCTTTTACAATTTACAACACCACCACCACATTACCTCCTCCACCGGCCGGTTTGTGAGATGAGATATTTGCCTAAAGTACATTATAAATAAAACCACATCATATAGCCAGCAATGATGATGAGAATCACAACTTATTATATTAAAATATTAAATTCCAGCTCATAAAAAAGATCCCAACATGGAATTTTTATGAAGTATGCGGTAATAACAATAATAATAATAATAATTGTGACTGACTGGTAGTATATATATTGTATGTATGCATGTTATATTATAAAATGCACAATAAAAAAGCGAGTGAGTGAGTGGGTGAGGAGATGAAACGCTGTGTGTGATGATCATGTGAATTTTTTTGAGAATGTGAATCATCATTACAAACATTATTATACGCGGTTTATATAGGGAAAGGTACACTTTTTACTTTACTAAAAATATACTACACACCTGGCATGTCATTTTATATCTTTTTTAACATATACTTATTGGTTTACGTTTTACTTCATTATAGAGCTTTTTTTATACCTCATGTGTTGTTAAAAAATCTCCGGTAATAAAGTAGTGAGCTAAACGAAGATTAAAATTACTTGTAAATGAATAGTATATTATTTATGTACGAATGTATGTATAATGCTATTATAATCGTTTTTAATGTATTCTCTCTATATATATTTTTTATTATAAGTGTTTTGCAGACAAAGGACTTGGAATGGTAAGATTGGCAATTTTTTTATTATGTAACATAGGGCAAAAGAGAGAGAGGGGGGGGGAGAGTGAGTAAAAGCGAAATGAAGGAATATAAATATTTTGTTGACGCTGTCTGGGACTGGGACAATGCAAATGATCATGATGACTTACGTAATCCATATATACACGGCATAAAAAATATTGAATTCCTATAAATACTTTTCCATAATATTTAACTCACATGTCGATTTTTTTCTCATTTATTCTTGGTAATACCAGTTTTGATACAAAAAAATTTGTTAACCTGCGACATTATGAATAAAACATTTATTTTAATAATATACAAAATACCTCTAAACTGATTTAAAATTTGAGTTTAAGTTCACGTGAGAAAGGTTGATAAAAAAATAATGTCGAGGTATACACAATTATTGTAATCGTTTTCCCATTGCGCAAATAGGCCAATTTTTATCGGTGTATAAAATAAAGTTTTGATATGTATCTTAAATCTCAACACAATAGTAAATCATTCAAAAAAAGTGCGAGCGTTTGATGAATCGAGATTTATTGGCTTCTCTCTACTCTCTCAATAATAATGGTTAGCATTGACATTGATTTCCACTCAATATATTATGTACATATAATATGTAAGAATTGAAAAGAAAGTGCGGTTAAGAAAAGAAACCGTATCAAAAAGGTACATGAAATAAAAAATCTCTCTGGCTCTGGCTGGTATGTATAACGTAGAGTATAACACGTAGAGGTACATGGGCCTTGAACTTGTAGAGGGAAAAGAGACAGACGTTTTTATCACTCTTAAAAATCATTCCCATTCCACTATACTACAACTGCTTGCTAAACAAAACAAAAAAAATATTTTATACACCGCGTCGACAGTTTATTTTACAGGAATGAGTGGGTACACACGGACGGACGGGATAATAAAAAAATATGTGAGCATATGCCATGCATACTGAAGAAAGATGCCTTTTTTCTCTGTTGTTTATCATCATCCAAACTTTCGATTTCCTGGAATCATTAAAAAGGAAGAATAATGATTTTGCAGGTCGAATTCTAACCAAACATTGAAAACAAGAAGAAAAAAATCTCTTATACGACTGTGTATGTAGCAATGATGATGAATGGTGGAAGGCATAATAAAAATCCCATATTATAGGATAGGACCATTGCTCACAGAAAATTAGGATAATAAAATTGTAAAAAAATCATTTTAACTAAAAAATACCAGAGAGGTATCAATGATATCAACTGCAATAATTCTTGAATAGAATGAGAAAAATAAAATAAAATGTGTGTATGGCTGTTATAATAGCGGCATTTTACTTGAAGAAGGAAAGAGGAAAAAAAAAAGGATTTTCGCCTTTAATCACTTTAAGGGAGCGGTCGATCGATCAGAAATGGAATGAATCGTTTCTTTCAGGTTTTTTTTCTATATTCCAGGCATCATTACCAAGTAAAGCTTACTTACTTTAGCCCTTAAGTCTCCTTACAAGACTAGCTCGGCATAAGTACCCAACATATTAAATATTTTTCATTATATTACATTTTTTCCCTCTTCTCCTCCGCGTTTTTGAGGATAAATCAAAGAAAAAAATATATATAATGTTGAAAATAAAAGAGAAATTAGTTGGAAGGAACTTGTTAGATAGAGGAAGACACAAGGAGCCAGAAAAATAATAAATAAATATCAAACGGATAGAGCAAAAGGTTATGGGCACAAGCACTTCTTTGATTATCACACAGTCATCACATCACAATAGCATCGCCATTTGTCCTCCAGTCACAGTAGTTTTATGTATTTTTTTTTCTTTCAAAATTGAGCCAATATATAAGCAAGAGAGTCTAGTAAACTCTGTTGTTGGGAATGGTTTTTCGATGGTATTACCCAGTGTGATGTGATGGCATGGTAGAGGGAATGGTATCAATCAAGTATACTCATCCATCTCAATCGTTTTCTCTCTTAAAAACTTTTCTTAGATGAAGGTACTTAGCAAAGGATCTGTCATGTGTATTCACACACACAATAAATGCCGCTACACGATAATGTTAAGGTCAACAGCCCAACTGTGTACCTTATGGTTGTTGTATGGTTATGGTATGGTTATATGTACCTATTCTCTATCTTTATATATTATACCATAATAGTGCGCGCGCACACCTACAACGATTCCTGAAAAAACAGGAGAATTGCCCAAAAACGATAATAAATGCTCCTGCATGACTTTGCACTATAAGCTGGGCATCCTTCTGTATAATGATTATTATTGAATATTTCAAACAATAAAGGTATTTTTTTCTCACTAACTATTTATCATCGTCACGCAAATGTGAAATGGAAGTTTGATTTTATTGAACAAAAAGATCATAATCATACATCCCACCTTGGTTTGGTATCTAGAAAATGGAATGGAAAATTTGGAGTTTGCGCGGAAGTACGAAAAATAACAATGCTGTAAAAGGATGCGGTTTTGTATTGTGAAACTATATAAATCTCCTTTGGGAATTCTGATTATTTGCGATGCAAAGAATTTATTGAATTTCCATATCTGTTGTCTTGCCTGTGAAAAAGTACCATTTCGCTTAATGCGCACAACGAGTGTGACAACGATATTTCTATAAAGCCAGTCATTAAAATGTTCCCATCGATCATAATACATGTACCATGTGGAGAAAATTTTACCAGACTGTTTACTATGAAAGGACAAAAGGGCGCTTCTCTGTCAATGGGTATTTAGGCCAACAATATGTCGCCACAAATTGCCTCTGGCTATGTAAGTGTAGTACATGATATTTACAAACAATCTGCATTCATCATACATGTATGTACCTATGTACACATAAAAGTTGTATTGTTGTTGTAACTGTGTACACAATTTGATAATGGGCACGTTCATGTATGTACTATTATCTATAACTTTATACATTGAATTGATAAATGCCTTTCGGTGTTTATTCACTTTAGCCAAATTTTGTATGGATTCAATCTACTTTATTTTAAATCAAATGTTCATTTATTGTAATGTGATAAAATGGACATATATTTAACTAAACTACACATGAGAAAATATTTATTGGCCATAGTTCAATTATATACGATACAATAGCCAAAAAACCCTACCTACAATCTTCTACTCGACAGAATTGGAGAAATATCGTTAAAAACACAAACGGTGGGGAATTTAATGATTGGCGAAAGTTTTTGAAAGTGTTAAATAAATTACACGAGAATGGCATTGATTTACTATTGTTCATCTTCACCAACCCAATCCAATCTATGCATCATTGCTATCATATGTATATAGTAATTGTGGATAAAATGGATAAGTAATCTTAATCCACCCGCACATAATTTCCCTTTTCCTGTCCCTGTGTCGGTAAAACGTGGAGACAACAAAGGAATCAAAAGGCATATAATACACCCAAGAGGTTGACGGGTCAGACGGTTTCATTAAATAAAAGTCAGGGAAATTTTGATTAATCATCATTGGAACTTAGGGGATATGACGAGGAGCGGAGGAATTGTATAATGCAATAATATTATTGCCGAGGTGGGCTTGTTTACAAAAAGAGTCAACAAAAAGCCAAAGAGTTTTCAAGACAGTGAGTGGAGTAGACAAAGCAAACTCCATGAGCACATAAACAAGACATTCCAAACTATATTCAAAGGGAGATGGATAAAAAGGTTAAAAGTTTGTTGAGTTTTTTAAGATGTGTATACTTTGTGTTTTTCATATTTAAGCAATAATAAGGTACAGGGAAATAGAGAGAGAGAGATTGGAGTTTAAAATGTCATGAAGGAAGATCATTAACAGGCGGAAGAAAATTATAGACACGCCATGTCAAACTTTTTACTTGAAGCTCTTTTTTGAATGAATATTATTCGTTAAAAAACGCTGGAGCCATCAAAGAAAACAAAAGAGTTAAACAGTTTTTTCATTGTTTGGCTCAACAAAATATGATATCAATAATTATTATTCTGAGCCAAATTTTTTTCACCGCTTCTCGGAAATATAAATAGCGCGTATACCTCTGAACAATAAACCGTAATCAAAGATTTCATTGCTAATATGTATAACAACATCAAGCTGGGCTGATTATATTTTTTTATGATACTACTCCATTGATCGGTCCATTCGCAAAAGTAAACGTTAAAGAAGTAGCCAGCATTTTCCTTCAACACAAACAACCTGTTTTCCTTTGAAATTTATTTAATTGAAGATGCGTGTGCGGCCAGTTTCTTCCTCTTTTGTGGTCATCATGAGATTGTTTTTGCGAGTAGCCTGGCCAGAGATCCTACCACCACCAGCCGAAGGTACCTCATCTCTCTGATCAACAAAGAAGGTAAATAAAAATGGTTGCTCGTTTAAAATGACCTAATTCAGCTGTGATAATTTGCAGGCATTGGCGTTCGCGGCTACTGTTTTTGACCCATTATAAGATGCTATCAAGGACCCAAAAATGCGCGAGATCGGAACATGTAAAGATTTTAATGGAACGTTGACGAATGAAAAAATCCTTTTCAAAAATCATTGCATCAAATTAATCATCTTCTCTAAGCAATAAACCATATAGTAAACGTCTTTATTCATCCTACAACATCCCCCTGACGCTCCTTTGTTTACATCTCATATACGTTTAATATGTATGACGTCGAGAGGATTATGGCCTGGCAGCTAATTATCTTCTATCAAAGTGCATCATCAAATTGAGAAAGATGACTAATCCTGCCTTGATTATATTATACGTTTTGCTAAATTCGATATAAAACTTTTAGGTATGTGATAATAAAAAATTGTTTATTTTGTGGAATCATTATCATCATCATCATCATAATTTTATCGTGGTACTCACAAAAGTCTCTCCCCGAACCACAAGCAAACAAAACCATGATTCACGCTTAATTCACACGAAATCATTTTTTGGTCATTACTGAACATATATCTTATATAGATTTCATATCATCACATCGTAAGATGATAGAGAGACCATCGCAGCATACACATTTGAAAACATACTCTAAGCTATCATTATCTTGTCGTAGTGCCGCCACTCTAGTCACTACACAACTTTTGACTTGAGCCACACATATCCACTTGTGGATTCGATTCGTTTCGTAGTAAAATCATCATATTATTCATTCAAGCGAATTTGCCATTCCTAGTCTTTCATAACCTGGGCATGTCTACGTTCAACTTTTATCGTAGCTTTATCATAAGAGGCACACGTTCAAGGAATAATAATGTGATATGAAACGATAAATGTGGCAGCAGATTCCCTATTCAAACCTCGAATTATTCTGAACATCTCGTTTTGAATACGAAGTCCAAGAAATAGTTTATATGAAAAAAATTTATACCTACATACGCACATGAGATTGACTACCAAATTTTTATATCGTTCCGTTTACTTTCATAGGAACTCTCAATTACAACCAATCGTTATTTCTCTGAATCAAATTTAGAATAAAAATTCATCTACATTCCTAATTCATCCGAGTACTCGGAATCAC
The DNA here is from genome assembly GCA_027744595.1 of Paronellides praefectus. Lineage (NCBI taxonomy): Eukaryota > Metazoa > Arthropoda > Collembola > Entomobryomorpha > Paronellidae > Paronellides > Paronellides praefectus. Next base: position 6,272 of record JAITYZ010003314.1, on the reverse strand, counting down.
AGGGCAATATGCAAAAATGTCTTGAGTCAAATGGCAGATAAAGACATTAAGCGTCTTAAATACTGCAGAGAGGAATCGAGAGTTTAATTTTTGGGATATTGTTCATTTATATGGTAATGAAAATAGCCAGAGACAGAGAGACAAGAACAAAAAAAAACTGTCGTTTTTTCAATTAACAATTAAAAGAGAGGAATGATTTCTCCTCTCGCTGTCCGCACGAAGGCAGACGATTTTTTATTTTTATCTAAATAAGTGGCGACTCTGTTATTAGTATCATGATGAAAAAAGCCACGACATATTATTTTCTGTAGTAAAATTGTAATCTGCATATTATTATTCCAAAAATAACAGTTCAATATATTTATGCCATGTCATTATTACGATAAAAACCATTATAGGTTGCAAATGATCATTTATTGAAAGAGCTTGCCTTGAGTTTAAAACCTAATTCTTTTACGCTGTTATGATATATAGTAATATCAAAATAAGACATTATTATAATACATAATTATAATGAGATATAAACCATATTTATATCATCATTCCATCCATGTGTAGCAGTAGTACAACAAAGAGCTTTTATATCATTTCTAATTTATCTACTGTCAAAAGCCTCATAAAACGTATAAACGCAAACGCGCAGAATATCAATTTAATGTATTAACATGAACATTTTACTACGCAGCAGCAGCAATAGAGTAAGTAGTAAGAGCAACACTGGAAGTTTCAAAATACGAGTATTTTTTTAATATTTAGAATAACAAAATGCCTGACTCATTTTGCATCATTTCTAAATATTATTATGGGTATGATTATAAGAGTGAGTGTGTACTTTCCTACTACTTAAGTAGTCCATCAATCTACATTTTTGATAGTTTGCAGAAACAGTACATTGATTTCGGGGCAGAGACATAGTAATGTAGCATTAAAAAATCGCAATGATGCTTACGACATAATAAATGATTCCCAGTTGAGTCAAGTTTTTTTTTTGGTGAATATGATAATAATAATGATAAATGAATATTAAAGTTTTCTCGTACTTTTTACATATAATAACGGTAACGGTATGATCAAGGCGCATCCCATGCAAGTATAAATCAATGTCCTCATCAACATGAATTAAAAAAAATACTATGATATTTAGCAATGTGGGATAATTATTATTTCCTCATGTGTGCCCAATGTCATGCCTTGGTACAAAAAAATGCTACTCCTTAAAAGAACTATGAACTTAAACATTTTTCTTGACAATTTACATGATCAACTATCATCAACCGTATGGAAATCATCATGAAAAGGAAAACGATAAAAAAAATATGAGTAATGAAAGTGATCGGGATCTTTGCTATAAGGCGCTTTGCTGGTGAAATTGATGGAGCTATATATCCATTCATGCATGTGTACTTTACCACTCAAATTGATAAATTTCCATGTGAGGATAGTCAAAGAACGTAAAAATGTCTTTTGGATACTTACACTGAGCACAAGTCAAATAAATTATTTTTCCGGGCCAACTGAATCATGAAGAAGAAAAAAAAGTGGTGAAAGGAGCATTGGTTGACGTTCAAATGCAAGCGAATAAAAGTGAGATTCACAGCACTTGGCATTAATTCAATAAATACATGCACACATGTAATCATATCATATCAAGTATCATCATCATCGTATATGTCGTTGTAAAACATGAACGGAACATGTACTCGAGCATGTTTCATGGAAAAATTTATCAGATTACTCTGATTACTGACAAGACATGATTCATGATATATAAACAACAGGAGCAGAGAGAATGGAATCATGATAGGATTAAGACGAAGTACCGCATTTTATAAGGCGTAGTTTATGCGAAAAACCATGTTGTGTACAATATAATGCACATAATTTATTTATCTTAATCGTANGTATTTTTCTCTGGAGAGTGAGAAAAAGAACGTTCTCTCTCCTTCTCTCTTGGCGATGTGATGATGGCGATCTCTGATGACGTGATAAACAAGAATCTTTGACGTTTTTCCTTGAAAATTAGCAAGATAAAAAAGTACTGTAAATTACAGACTGTAATTAATGCCATCAGAGAACAAGTTTACACTAAACTTTTTACACCGAATAAAATGCTCGATAAGCGATTAATACAAGAAAAAATTAAAAATAAATAAAAATTGTTGATTAAGTTGTTGAATTCGTTGCCATTACTTATGAATTAAAACGGCAATTTTCCCCCCATCTGCTCATTATTTTATTGAAGAAAGAACATTATTATTTGGTTTCAAGTCATCTCACGAAAGTTGATAGGTCAAAACCATAATGTCTTTTATAAGGCACATTACTTTGCAAATTACAAGTTTACAAAGTTTATACCACTTAAATTTATTGTGTCACTTGCTTTTGTTTTTTTGTGCAAAACAACGTCTGCTCTTAATTCCATACTTTGATAATTATTATTATAGCGCCAGTAGTAATCGTGGTTGGAGCTCTAAAAACCAACACATCAAAACAATAAATGATAAACAAGCTGTGCTCTAACTGCCTAAATAATTGATATTATTGTGGACTTTTTACACAATGTTCATTTTACGTCTGCCTTGGTACACAAAATTAAGCCTGTGCTAATTTCCTGGGGAAAAATCTTTTAATAATAATGACTATGATATGTGCCGCCAAGACATTTATTCCACGAAATTTTGGTTAATGCAACAGGCAGACGTCAGTGATCTATGCATTTTATACGCACCCCCGCAGTATATCTCAACATCAACATGCGTGTACTTTTATAATATGCAGTTACCTACGTACGTATACACAGGACGATGATTTCTGAGATATGAGTCAGTAATCCAGAAGCAAAGTACTCAGCCGACTTCTTTTTGGGAACGGAACGTCGCCAATTACTTCTTTTATGTCTGATATGAACTTGATAATTTGATTAATTCCGTGAATGGGGGGAATGATGTGACTAACCTTGAAGATCTACCGCAACCACACAAAAAAAAGTGACAAGAGCATCTAACGCTCAAACAAAATGAATTTCCTTCAGCAGCGGTAAAGCGCAGACATACACATTAACTTTATACAAGCATGTAATTTTTCATTCACCTTCTTTTTATGAGTTCAAAAAGTGTTTTATGTCTTTGGTAATATTTCATTGTGGATCTCTGAGTCTACTACACGAGTGCAAAGAGGAACGTCATCTAGTCAGACATATATACCGGTTCCTCCGACTTTTTGTTGCCGCATGCCGCATAATATACAACAACGGAGCACATTGGTTTCAAAACATATGCTTACAAGATGCTTGGCTAAAAAGGAAGGATTTTAATAAGAATCATCATCAAAGCGTCTTGTGTTGTTATAATCTTAATGTATCTAATACAATTCAACAAATCCTTCTAATGTGATGTGTGATACGTGAATTATGCGATTCCGTGCGATAAGTCAAATGTAATTCTGCATGATTCATTCATACAAGAGAAGAGGAAGGAAAAAAAGTTCTTCACTTCAGTCAACCTGAACTCCTTTCTAGAGAAAAAAAAGATGTATACATACGCGGGTGAGAGCATAGTGTTTTGGTGATGATGTGATGATGCTGACATGAGTCTATGAAAGTGCTAATTAATTTACTACAGAACCACATACCTTATTATACCATGATGACGATAATCCTTCTTCTTATAAACTTTTTCTTTAGAATTAATTTAATTCTTTATGCTTCGCATCATATAAAAGTAAAGAGGCGATTGTGTTTTGAAATTCCGATAAATTAAATTAAAAAATTATCACTAGCTGTAAATTAAACTGTCTGACAAGACGATACCAAAATATATCTCTCAATTAAACCCATTCATATATATGCATGTCTGTCTACCTATCAAATCTTGTGAACCACGTGCATGTGTATGAAAAAAAAATAATAAACCAAGAAAAAACTGCAAGTTGACTTACCACCACTGATCCTTCATTGTCACTCTCGTGGGTGTCCATTCCTGTAGAATAACAGGGAACCGGTTCTTGATTTTTCTTCCGAATTTTGGCAAATTTGTTGGGTTTACACCCGTGTAAACCAAGAAAATATTAGGTAAATGTAATTAATGAAGAAAACTGTTTTAAAATAAAAAAAATGTTATATGACAGGTGCTTTAGCGGATGTTGTTGTGTTGATGTGTCACACTGTGCATTTGTTTCTCTAAAACTTTCGCGCTAAACTCGAAGAGCTGCTTAATTTTTTAATCACAAGTTCGATTATTTAAAAAAAATACAATTCCTCAATATGTATTGCTCATTATTTGGGTTTTGACGATATATCAATCTACAAATTAATCACTGTTCGTTCAATTTTTTAATAATCAATAATAATAAATTGTAAAACTTATTAGCACAACAGAGCAATCACGTTAAACGATGATACAAAAAACGTAACGTGATACAAACAATTAAAAAATATTTTTTGTCACTGTAAAAAACGATTTTGTTATTGCACTTTCATTTTATTGATGCTGATCCTCTTTTTATATCTGCATCATGAAGGTATTTTTCCATGCATGCAGGTAATGTCAATTATACCATTCACAAAATACCGTCGTAGTAGTAAGCAAATTATTAAATTCGCTTATTTGCAAGTTTTGTTGATGAAACGGCTTCTCCTCACAAATATATATGCCTGTTTTTAATGATAGATTACAGCAGAAGCTCCTCTGGGGTGTCTTGATATTCCCAAAAAAAAGAAATGCAAATAAAACTTGTCGCTTTTTTACACTTTGGGATTCAAAAAGAATGTAATTTTATACGAAAATTACTGAATTAAAAATGTGTCTGCAACTTTTTTTGCATTTAAAAGGCAAAAGAAATTATTTAAAAATTATATTCCATTTAAAAAGTATTCTTTTGATCCGTGTACAGTATAACTGCCTTGTGTGCTAAGGACGATGCGGTTTAAAATGATGTAAATAAGGTTTCAAGTAAAAATGGGAGAACGACAGACCTGACCGTTCAACTATGAAAATTTAAATGAGTTGAATTACTGTTTACAATGTAGGTAATTCCTCTATATTTGTTTCTTGTGTGTTGATTGTTGAGAAGTGAAGCAAGTATGTTTTATATAAAGTGGAGAGAACGTGTGCTGGAAGTAGATTCTTTTTCCTTTTGGGCTAACTTTTGCCTTTACTAAAAAATAGTTATGCCTTTTTGTTGCTGTGAATGAAAGAGCAGCAGCGCAAATGAACATAAATATTGTGTGTGTGTACTTGACCGAGGTGAGAGAACAAATGTGGACAGAAAGGCATGATGATGAACGTATGTACTGACTAATCCTCAGAAATCTAAAAGTTTCAAGCTTGTTTCACCAGCAGTTAAAGAGTATAGAGAAGCAAAAAGCAAACATTAAAGGCTGAGGTGGATGGGATATGAGAGGACACCACCGTGTAAACACTAATGTATATGGTATCATCATCAGCAACAGCAGTAAAGAAGAAGAGATGATGAACAAAGGCTTTGTGTATAAAGGTTAGGTAGGTAGGTATATATGGATGGATTAATGCTTAGCACACAAAATGTTACCCTCACTTTACACAAAATGCTAACTTGTCTTGATGACGGGGAGACGCGTTCTTTCTTACCGTATAATATCGAGAAAAAGTGGTACATGATGCAGGTTGGCTTTCAAAACAGTATGCAAGTACACGCACACATTGTGCTGCGCAATGCTGTACCGTTGATGTAAAAAGCTGGAGTATAAACTTTCAATCTGTTTGTGAAAAACCTAGAATGTCTGTATGAGTGAATGCAAAAAAATGTATGAAGAATATATATGTATTTTTTGTTTTGATCAAGTCCACCTAACTGAAACTGCTTACTTTTCGTTTTCTCATCCCTTGTTTGCCTTGCCAGCCAAATAGGAGCAGAAAAAAGTACCTTTACGTGCACGCATTTATACGATTTTCTGGGCAGCTAACCTGTGGGGTGGGGTGAGACATTCCGTATTTCACTCTGTGGAAAATGGATAATGTATTTTCCACTTCTTTTTGTCAATAATGTGGAATGAACATGAACACGAAAAAGTCATGAAATGATGGAAAAGAAACACTTCATTTTCCAGATTTAAAGAAAAGGGACCCTTGCCCCTCCTTGTCACCTTTTCATGATATTAAAAAATGAGACAGCGACAAGTGCATGGAGATATTTCTATTTTTCTGTATATCTCGTACTAGCACATTTTTTTATACACTACAGCATTTGTATTTCAACCTGTAAACAAAATATTAATAATAAGTGTGATGCATTTT